>QAXH01003654.1:12405-65497 GCA_004335635.1 Chloromonas sp. AAM2 | reverse complement strand
CAGGCCGGGCAGGCAAGCACGGGCGGCCTGTTAGGGCAACCGGCGACGAGTCGTCTAGGTTCCAATGTCTTAATAGTATCTGAGTGTTGACTCGCGGCTGAGCTGCGTCAACGCTAACTATGCTGAGAACCTTGCAAGGATAGACGTAACGCACCCCGACATGATACCAGACAAGCTTGCACATGATACGTTGACCCTGACCTGACTGTCCATGATTCGTTAACACAGCTCCTGACAGTTACAGCAACCAACTTTGTCTGCAATGGTATACGATGCAACAAGACAGGCAACAAGAGGTATACATAGAGTGGTATATCACTCAGGTAGACGCTTAGGGTCTGCGCTCTTGTCCTAAGGCAGTGTATATTATATACAGTAGATGGTACAGTGCAGACAACGCACGCACATGGAGTTTGGAGTGATCCTTTTGTACTTGTGCGTGTGGATTCAGAGTGCAAGTACAAAAACATCACAGGAGAGTTACTGCTGGACATTACTTACGGATACTTGATCAGAGCAACGATAGGAGCATGTTGAGTTCGGTACTGACCTTGGACCAGAGCTCCTCCAGTGACTGGCGCAAGAGTTTGGATTGGCTTAGTTTGGACTAGACTTGGATTGGTTTAGCCTGCCTACAGCCTACTTGCCACGGAAATCCTCCAGTGCTGCCTCTAGGCCCCTGTGCATTCTGGCCATCGGTCATCATATGTGGGATTGATATTGTTATTGATACCCTGGGGTGATATAACCGTGGCTGGCAGGCAAGAGTTAGGATAAGTCTGACATTGAAGTTTCATCCATGCGTGATGTGGATACTTGAGCTGGTCCTTTGTGATGCGGTCATGGCTGCTACCATGCGAGCAATGTATGGGAGCTTATATGGGAGCTGACGGAGTAAGTTGCATGATATTGGCTGGTACTTCATGCAACTCTGCTTGAAAATGTCTCGCCTAAAGCAATGATGGTAAAAATATCAAGTACAGCATATTATTGGTCGATAGCCTTTGTTTGCGTTAAGATTATCTCAGAGCCGTCTTAACAGGCCACTGTTACATGCACGCTGCTGACGTAGGATTGCATATGTCAACACGGAACCGTAGTTGAGATCAATGTGCCGGTAGCATGATGCAGGTGTCTATACGCGCATAGCGGCACAGCCAGGTCTCTGGCGCTCACAGCGTCAACTCGTCTGGGTACAGCTGCCTGAATGCCTGGTAGCGCCTTTGCGTGGCCCTGGGGTTTACCCGGGGTGGGTTGCTGCGGTGCTGGACACCGCGCGGCAGCCGTCACTGCACCGCATATCCAAATGTTGATGCTGGGCAGTTCCCGTTGGTCCGTGATGTGTGGCAATGGGTCAGCAGGGGACACGCGCTCACGAGCCCTAGGAATCTCGCAGACTTATGACTTGAAGATGCATGCCAACGCTGGCAAGGGTCAACAGTCCTCTTCTGTAACGTGGCAACTGGTGGTGATGGATGTGGCGTCATGACATGGACCGACACTTGCTACCCGAACCGCTTCACCATGTCCAAGGTCCCCATGGAGTCTCTATGGCCCTATGTCCAGTGTTCCATACCAGTGCACCAAGCAGGCACGAACACGCGGCGCCCACTGATCCTGTAAAGTGGACTTGCCCCACCTGCAGCGACAAATCAACAAATGGCAGGAACAGTAGCACTGTTAGCAACAGCCCACTGCATGTATCTCTTGCTGATCGACGTTCACAGCCATCAATATCACGGCATGACAACAGTGAGATTTGTTTGTAAGGTAGGGGCTACAGTGCAACATATCAAAATTCCAGCTGTGGATGTCCGGATCTTCAAGGGTCAGATGTGACAATGGAAGGTCCGGACATCCCACATCTGGAATGATGTGAAGCGTTTTGGCACACTGATGCTTGTATGTTGTCAGAACTTCGCTACTGCATCAGTCAATTCCAACCAATTCTCAGACAGAAAAGCGTCTCCGGGGTTTTTAAAAGGTTGACCATGTAACTACCGTATTCCCCACTGTCCTTGGTAAGAGAGGCAGCCTACAGTTGTGCCTACATCGCGAGTTGGAGGAGCGTTGCGTGTCATCCAGGGGAGACTGGCCAGGATGCGAGACAGAGGCAGCCGGCAGCGGTCTAGGTCACGAAGCAGGTCCGTCAGTCAGGCGGGCGGGGCTTACTTTGCAAAAAATCTTTAACGACAACACTCTGTTGTCCCAACTCTACGCAGCCTCAATTCTGCATGCGTTGCACAGCCAAAAGTGCCGTGCCTCCATAAGCGTGCACACACACAGGTCCAGTAGCCCTGCGTCGGGATTCACTCAGGGTGGGAGGCCGCAATTAACATCCGAAGGCTTGCTGTGGGTACACGGGGTGGTGCCCAAGCTGCAAACCCTTACCTCCGTAACGGTTCATCCTCATAATGTACTGTGCCAACAAAGCTGCAGGCCGGAGCGTGACATGTAGTGGGTGGCTGTGCTTTGACTGCCCGTACCTCCTGCTCCTCTTACATCTTGGTGGTGCTGACACACTGTTGTTGTGCATGTAAACACACATGATTGATTGACCGGCCACTGACTACCGCTTTTCGTGTCTTGTGCCCTTGCTGCCGTGTTTGATTGGTGATCTGTTCGACCACAGACAACGAGACAGAGACAAGGACCGAGACAGGGATGGCGATGGCAGCTACCACAGGGATAGGGACAGGGACAAAGACAGGGACAGAGGCAAGCGTGACAGAGACACAAAATCAGACAAACGACGAGGTCATTCCAGATCAAGATCAAGATCTCAGGACCGAGATCGGCAGCGGTCCAGGGACAGAGGAAAGCAAGACAAGCACAGAGATCACAGAGAGCACCATGGGAGGCACAAGCGCAGCAAAAGGAGATCTTACTCACGAAGCCAATCACCAGCCAGGAGCCGGAGCCGTGAAAGAGATGGTGCCGGGTGGGCAGGTGGCCATGTGTCCAGGCGCCATGCCTCAGCAAGCGAACGACGAGGCAAGCACCGCAATCGCAACAGCAGCAGCCGCAGCGCAAGTCGCAGCATGCACTCACCCTCCCGCAGTGGCTCTGAGCCACCAAACAAATCAGATGCCCAGGACAAGCCCTTCACCAATGAGGAATTGGCCAAGTGAGTGTCGCACTGACTCATGCACAGTCATGCTGGAGTCTCAGTGACCAACACGCAATGTCTGCTTGTCCTTACGCCCTGTTTAGTAAGCAGTCTTTGATTCTCCTTGTGTATGTGCCCTCTCATGTTCCTCTCTTTGTGGCATGCCATGTTTGGCAACACACGCACGTTGGCTGGTCAGCAACTTATGCACATGTACAGGACCAGGAGTGCAATCTTGTACGATGACGTATGGTATGCTCGCCTCCTGACGCTTGGTGTGGTTTGCTCGTTTCCTCGCACAGGTTGAGGGCTGAGCTGTCAGAACGGCTGATTGAGGAGGAAGTGACTGCACGCATCAACGCACTGGTCAGTGATGCCAGGCAGTGTGATGTAGTTGGGCTATCTGGGGCTGGTGTGCTTCTCTCACACTTAGCACAACACAGTCCTCGCTTGAAGGAGTACCTCTGGCACTGCTGCGGGGCCAGTCACGACAGGTCATGTCCTGCCGGGTCACACGAGCACGGCAGCGTTTGTTTGCAGGCAGTCCAACAAGGACGGTAAACACAAGCTTTCAGACGTGAACAATGGGATTACGCATGTGGCAAGCATGGCAGTGCTTGTTTGTTTGTTTTCAGGTTGAGGAGCGTGTTGCAGCTGCTCTATCTAGCGAGGTGGTGCAGAAGGAGCTGGCAGGGAGGCTGGAACGGGAGAGGCTGCAGTTGGAACAACAGGTATCAAGGCAAAGGCTCTGGCAGCCCTACCTGCACTGCGCTTCACTGCTAGGCTGCAACTGTTGTCCTATTGAGTTTCGTCCTCTGCTGATTTATTTGCCACGGCTTCCGGTCCATGCTTCTTTACTGCTTTGCTCTGCAGCACGAGTGCAATAGCCCGTGTCCTGCTTTGATGCCGCACTGGTCTAGCCTTTCCCTTTAAAGCTGACATAATCAGCTCAAGCCTTGCCACCAATGACGATGACTAAATCCGCCCGGCCACTGCCCTTCAGGTTGAGGGTGAGCTGGCTGCCGAGCGGGCCGCAGCCACCAAGGAGTTGGAGGCAGCCCGGGCAGCCATTGCTGCTAAGGAGCAGGAGTTAGCTCAGTTAGAGGAAGCACGACTGGCAGCGGTCAGTGGAGGGGGAGGGGCCGAGGGGTCAGGGAAAGTGCTTGCCAAGCGCTGCGTATGGCTTAGCAGATCGCAGTCGACATTTTTCCCCAGGCAGGAACATTATGCTGGATGGAGCACAGCGTGATGTTTTGCTGGTGATTGGGGGTTGATTGAAGGCTGGATGCTCCAGGGACCTGCAGAGTACACAAGGCGAGCCGCTGCTGTGTTCCATGGCTTTTGGCTTCAAACTGCCCTTATGCATCGTTGCCTGGGCCTGTTTGGCGTTTACTTGTCAGCCCTACATGCTTCACGCCACACCTAAGCGAACAAGCGCTCCCTTGCTTTTCAGGAGGACGAGGCGGCACGGGCTCGCCAGGAGGCGGAAGCGAGGGCGCTGGAGTCACGGCTAGCAGAGCTGCAGGCCAAACAGGACCAAGCACGACAAGCGCAGGAGAAGTAAGACGTGTCAACTGTTCATTTGTTCTTCTGTTCCATGTACCTGCATACCGTTTTGCAGCCCTGCCACACTCGCGTTACGACTGAAACATGACAGTTGCGTGTGGACATTGCGGTGATGCTCTTCCAACCGTATCTGTCCCTTGGCTTTGACATTACAGGGCAAAACGTGAAGCTGAGGAGAAGCGCAAGGAACAGCAGCGCATCTTGGGCAAAGGGAGGACCAAGCTCAGCTTTGGATTCGGCAAATGAGACAGGGTGCTTGTTGTCCAGTCATGCATTGCGGGCTGCCGGCGGCCTTGACCTGAGTGCTGTCTGTGCGGGCATGCCCACTGCACGCGTGTCAGCCCTGCCTGTTACATGATGCGGTAGCTGGGATGGTCCTCTTGCAGACCTGTGTTCTGTGTTCTGGAGTCCAGGTCACCAGGTGCAGACGCTGATTGTGAACACATGTTGCGCAGTAGATATTTCTAGGGTAAGCTTAGGCAGGCATGAATGAGTGGGCGAAGCATGGTATTGTGACTGCCCTTAAATACAGTTGTCCACCATTCAACGCAGTGCTAGGCATAGGGTCGTAAACATGAAAACATGAGTTGGATGGGAGTGCGTGTTCACGGCTGATTTTCTCTTCTTGGCTGCTCCTATTACAAGGAGGGAGCGCACACCATGAAGCACGTCCAACGGAACATCGCGCCCGCTGACATGTCCTGTGCTAGCTCACCTGAGTGGTGGTGGTGCGTTGCCAGTGCAGGCACTGCGACATTGCATCCTGACAGCTTGCTCTTTTTTTCGCTGGTCAGTCCGTTGGTGGTGATACCCGTTAAATGGTTGCTTTTGCATCAGAGTGCATCAGTCCAGCAGGAGGCGACCCCATGCAACGCTTCGTGTGAGCAGCTGTGCACACCAGTCTGGCATACAGAACAACACATTGAAATTTTCACTTCAACGTTGTCACACACGAGCGTTGCGGTGGTCACATTTTCCCATGACACGTTCATGAAACGTCTGATGTCCCATAGCAAGACAACAGGATTCAACTGTAAGCACAACCAAAAATTGTCTGGCATGGCCTTGGTGACACATGCAAAACAGGTCGGCCACACAGAGTAAAACAAAAACGGTGTCCTCGTTACAAGGAGGGAGTGCACACCAGGAAGCACTTCCAACGCAAAATTCAATCAAATTGCGCAAACTGTGCCCTTTACATACGCTAACCACCTACACTGCAGCATGTCCGGTGTATACTACAGCTGCATACAAACGACCAGGGATGCAACCAAATACTGCGAGAGTCACGCCAAAGACAACTCTGTAGAAATCACGATTATTGAGCAATAATACCATTAGGTGCTTCCCAACGTGACGCTCCGCCAGGCTGGCAGCATGATAATTCGCAATTGCGACAAAGCTGCGTGACCCTCTATGCACCCTCCACGCACTGCTATCTAATCCAGGATACATAGGTTGAATGAACCCGCAAGCGTCAGCCCGTAACTGTATAATGTTGTATCACGCATGGTTTTGTACCTATGAGAAACTCCGTGTCCGGTCTGATTATAGGCCGCCGATCATTTCCGGTGTAAGTCGCAGAAGTGATGCGAGCAAAAATTATAATGGTGCATGACTACTGCAGCTAAACTCTGCATTCTTGGTCAGTTCTCTACCATGACTATTGCCCTGCTCAGCAACAGTATGGCGCAGACGTCCGTAGCCCAACTCCATGTAGAAACCCAACATGGTCAGCTGAGGAACTCTCAGTGAGTGCCCCTAGACGTCAGTTGAAAACTAGCAGATAATGACACAAAAAAGGAGTTTGTCAGTTCTGGAACAATTTTTGACATGGTGGCACTGAGTTGGTGGTGTTGATGCTGGGGTGCGTTGTGGTGTCAACGATTGTGCACTGTGTCAGGGAACGATTGTGCACTGGTTCCAGTGGTGCCACTGCGAATTGTCCCAGAACTGACAAACATCTTCTTTATCGCATGACGATTACGAAGCGGTACAGATCATTGAAAAAGTGTACGCTGTCTGCTCACAACATTACCACTGAATCATATCGGGCTGTGAGGAGCCAGTTGTGTGTTGTGCAGGCGGCTGCACAGCTGGGGGCATACACAGTGGCAAATCGATCGGCGACGGCCCTGCTTCCTGCTGGGATGCCTTCTGCTGAGGCCGCTGTGGCGTTGTCTGCTGGGCCTCTGGTAGCTCCCATGCACGTTGAAACAGATTCTTTGGGGAGAACGGGCTGTTGGCGTGTGGGTTGTTTGTGCTGAATGGGTTCCTAAGGGCCAGCAGGTTGCTGGGGGCAAAGGGATTGTTGGACGGCAATGCCGCGCTCCTTTGCTCTGGCGGTGCGGAGTGGGTGACCACCAGGTTGTTTGCAAGGGGAGCGGAGGTGGTGTAGCTGCTTGATGCCGCGTCGGGGATGCTGGAGTAGTTGGTGACAACGTCGCTGATTGTGCGCCTGGCAGGCGGCGTGTGCCTTTCACCAATCGCGGGTTCCGTTCCTGAAGTGCTGGTGCGACGCTGTTTGTTAAGGTCGTTGATCATGTCGCCGTGCTCCGACAATACGCGTTCAAAACACTGCAGGCAAGGAAAGCAGGCAGCAGCACGGCGCACATGATTCCGTCCATGATTTGGACGGTGACTTGACGTGCAAGCGTCGAGGGTGCCGGCGGATGCGCGCCGATGCACGAGATGGTCGAACTACAGTATCTGCTACAACCGTACGAAGCCGTGCGCACCGTCCGCACCCGCCAAAGCCTGCCAAGATGCGGGCCCATCCCATAAGCTGCATGCCCACAATAACTTGTGCATGATGTGCTGACACCACCATGTGCACGATGCTGTTTTCGCTGATGTCACCTATATACATGGCGAGAATTCAATCATGGTCCCTGTGTGCGGACGTGCTAGTGGTGTGCACGCCCACCTTGTAACTTGTTAACGTGTCAAGCCAGCTGTCTTGCTGGGGTCTCATCTAACCGTACCCACGCCCACAAGCTGCAGGCCAACAAGCCGAAGCGCATGCTGTCTCACCATGCCTCGTCAAGCCTTCTCTGCCCCACCTTGAACCGCTCGTGATCTTTGGTGCTTGAGAACAGCTTGGTGATGTAATTCTTGCGCCGCTGGCGCTGTAATGCGTCATGAATTTGGACGTACCAGGCCGCTAGTGCCTCCACATGTTGCAGCAGCTCGTGTGCGGGCATGCTGCAGCGGGGTTGAGGCATGCTGCAGCAGCAAGTCAGGCAGACACCAATTGAACACACACGGCACACGGCTCATGGACACAGTTGAATGGAGGTCAACCAGGATGCCTCAACTCTTGAACGTGGGAGGGGGCACGGTGGGGGGGGGTGGCAGCACGTCACTGTGCGTGGCCAGGTATACAGGCGTGCTCACCTCCAGTCGTCTGCAAGCGCGGAAAGCAGCTGAGCCTGGTGCTTCATCAAAGCGATGACAAGCTGTATGTACCGTGTGGCCTTGCCTTCAGCCGAACCGTCAAGCTTGGGATCGCTGGTCACCAAATCTGTGATGGCTGTAGTAGCCCTCAGAACCCGCACGAGTTGCGCAGGAGTAACATTTGCCATGTCAGTGCACTGCAAGTACAGGGCAAACATGCAGCAATGCAAATTGACATTGAAAAGACTGAGAACTGCAGGGCCAAGCACGGAGGCCAAAGAGCGCTGCTGACAGTCCGGACTGTCAGAGTGCATTTGTGACCACTGGACCTCCGAGTATTCGGCAGGCCTACTCTTCTAAATTGCTGCACCCAGTAGCCTATTGCCCCTCCACGAGCAACAGCTGGCCATTGAGTACAGCATACGTCAGAGAGAGAGTGTGTGCTGACTCAGTGTGACTGGCCTGCTGCCTGCATGCAGTTGTTCTTGAAGGCAGCTATTTGAGTCTGTTGGTATCTCCCGTTGACCACGTACCGAGTTCTGCGCTCGGGCTAGCTCTTGCTGCAGCTGTCCGAGGCCTGGTGAACCCGCACGCCCGCCCGCCAAGAGCGAAGCCTTAAGCTCCCTCTTGCTTGGCTGCCATTCATTCGTAATCACAACTCGGGCGACCACTTCCGGACTGCCTGCGGAGAGTTAGCATAACTCGGGATTGAAGTTAGAATCTGGGTCCGGCAGTTGTCGCCCACCTCCAGCCCAAGACCGCTGCTCTGGCCAACCCCAGCGAAGGATCTCCGTCGCTCGCTACATGGGGCAGTCGCAGCTGCTTTAAGCAGTCCACACCTGGTGAACTTGCTGCTCCATTGGCTCCATTTGCTACTGCCACGACGGTCGGTACCACTTCTGAGACGGGCTGAAGAGTCGAAGCCTCAGGGTATGCTTCACGCGCGTTGTAATACACCGGCAGCGATGATCGCGTGAACGAGGCAATCTTCGCCATGCCTGCTCTGTCTCGTGTTTTCAACTGTGCAGAGGCTCGTGCCTCAGGCAATGCGTTGCTGAAGTCAAATAGCTGCCCGTCAGATATTCAGCGTGCGAAGTGGGGGCTGCCCAGGCTAGGGCAACCCTTTGTAACCGTTCAGCCGATAGCCAGGCGGATCTGCCTCGAGAAGCATATTGAAAATGATCCAAAGTCTAAAAATGAGCTGAGAACACCGCTCTACCAGGATGCACAGATTTCAGCATGAATTATGTGTACGGTAAACAGTTGGGATTGAGTAGGTCACAAAGCAGAGAGAGTGAAGCACCATGATTCAGCAGTAATAGCACTGATTGCATGGTGGGATTGGCATAGTTTCGGTGATTGCACCGTGTTTGCACCTGGTGTGTCGCAATCCCCTTCACATGTAGGTTGGACGGGTTGGAATCCCTTCCCTCTTGTGATCGTTTGTCGTCACCTGTCTTCAGTGTCTGCTACTCTAATGCATCATGCAATAGCAGGCTGGTACGCACGTACATGCTGGCACCTGCCTGCAGTTGTTGGCAAACGCTGCCCGTTGAGGTTGTCCGTGTCAATGTAACAAACCCATGTGACAGGGGGATGCAACAGTTGTATGGGGACACATGAAACTTTGTGCTCATAGTTTTGTTCAAATAGTGATCGGGACAGAAATGCCTGCCAGATTGTGTTCCAGCCTCGTCTAGTTCCAGATGTTCCAGCCATCATTTCATAAAGATGTAAGTGGCGAGGTGCGCCCCTCCACCATGTACGGCATGGACATCAGTAGACAGCCAGTTGTACGGGAACAGAAGGGCGCAGTGACTGCCACCACGACTGGTGACCGCAAAGGGAGGTTGTAATCGCATTCGTATTGGACACTCTTGATTGGCAGTTGGCCTGCCTACGAGTGCGGCACATTAAAACACTGCAGCCTGCGCTCCACTGTGTGCGGTCAGTAGAGTCCCATGATGCTGTAGCCGCCGTCCACTTGAATAGTCTGGCCAGTGATGTACGAGGCTGCAGGGCTGGCAAGGAACGCGAACAAGCCCGCCACTTCGTCGGGCTGCCCAACCCTCCTGCAGCCACAGCAAACAAGGGCAAGCGCCAAAGCTGTGGCAGAGTGTTCTTCAAGAAGGACACTGTTTCCAGGAGTGTGGCCACTGGTCTGCTTGCATATATACTAGGTATTGTGGTGAGCGTCAGCTGGACCCGTCTGGTCTACCGGCCATTGCCTGCAACACAGACCACTAATGCCATCACCCACCACACACATTATACAGGCAGTCTTTGTGCTGTGCACTGCTGGTGACTGGTCACTCGTTTCAAAGCCAGGTGTACAATGCAAACACTTATGCGGAAAAAAAGTTTTTTTTTCAAGTTTTTAAAAAGTTTGCCAGTTCTGGGTTAATTCCTGTGAATATCGCCAGGAACCAGTGTTGGTGATGGGTGTTGTAGTGGCCATGAGGCACACCTGCGTGCTAAATGCATCATGGGTGGAGTGGCTGATGGGCTATGGCCAAGGGTGGACCAGCCTGTAGTTGTAGCACAGCAAGGTGCCTGGGACACCCAGCCTCGCACAGCCGAGTCACGCTGCCCTGTGGACTGGGTGGCCTCCGTATAGCTCTCCATGGAGAATATTTTGAAAGCATGTCCATGCGCAGCCTTGATGCATACTGCCGAGTCCCCCGTCTAGAGCTGCACTGCTTTATGCTTTCGGTTGTGCTGGATGCAAGTCTTCTGGTCCGCAGCATGGGCATTTTGAATGTGGTATGCCGCAAACTGCCAGCGCAGGCACAAACCACCACCAAGACCATTGCTGGTACAACACAAGCTGGATTATCAGGACCACCATCTAGGAACCCCTTGCGCTGCTCTGCTCAAATGCATTGTGTCAGCAGAATGTACCAGTTGCAGTTGCCTCTCTTGCTGCACCCTGGTAGATGTGTGATCTGCTCACCTCAGGGGTGTGCGGCTGACCACCTCAGCCTGAACACTTGGATTGGAAAGAACCTGCACGGGCAGCACAGCATCAGTATTCGCCAGAGGTGACAAAACAAGCACCGCACTGTGTGTGATGCAGGCGCGTTAGAAGAGGTCAGCCACGCGGCACTGCTACGAATCACTCCATGAATCATTCAGGTCAAGACGGGCGTGTGTCACTGGCGGTACCAACAGGCCACTGCTGGCGAGTGGAGTTAGGAGAGGGTTGTGGCAACATCAGTCAACCTCGTCAAGATACACTAGGGTGCAAGAGTTGGCTGGCCTGTGCATTGTCCACACCTGCATAGCCAGATCGGTGGCGGTGTACCAAGGCGCCACTGAGTTCACCCTGATGCCATCTGCTGCCCATTCACAGGCCAGGTTCTTGGTCAACTGGTTCCTGCAGTACCACGTGGGACACAGCATGGGTCAAGTGAGTTCATGCATCGAGGGTATGAGGAAAGGGAGTTGAGCAAGCTGATGACTGGGCTGTTGCAAGCCTTCCCTGTGGCAGCATCCGTTCTGCTGATGCTCAGAGCAGTCAACCCTTGCCATGCATGTATGCACTCACATGGAAGCTTTAGTCATTGCATAAATGGTACCTGACCTGCAAGCCGCGTCAGAGACCAAAGGACAGTCATTGTCAGCACAGCTGCCAAGCAGCCTGCATGGCTGGGACTGCACACAAGGCTACATGGTAGTTGCAGGGTGCTCGGGCACAAATATGTTGCTATCTTTGACCATGAAGATGACTCTCTTGTGGGCAACCACCTCGGCTGACATGTGCACGGCCGATGGTAACATAAGAACAGATGTGTAAGAAGTGAGCACTGTGTACAGTCACGGTCACAGGTTGGAGTTGCAACTTGCCTGAGAGCCAGGGGTCCTCCAGCCACACTAGAATTGAATAAGACGCAGGAGTTGCCTGCTGCCTTGAGCAGTGGGTGTGCCAGCTGGCAGAGGCGGAAGGCAGAGGTCAGGTTCGTGGACATCAGGAAGCTCAAGTCCTGCACATGTGCAACGGCTCCGTGCAAACGCTGATCCAATAACTTTTTAGGGACTTTTTAGACTGTTTTCCTAACTTGCATGTGTCGCCAACATGTGATTGTGAGACATGCGCTCGTGCGCTGCACGTCAGTTCTTGAACTTGTACACTCTTGAACATAACACAACATGTCTTTAGAACATCATGCTTTGACCTTCATGCCTGTCATCAACATGTTTTTAGGACACCCATCAGTTCGTGATTAGGCACCCCGACACATGACTGAGTATCCGCAGGCACGACCGACTGCCAGTTTGGATGTGCCTACCTCCTCTGTGTACTCGACAGTTGGCTTGCGAATGTTTGTTCCGACGTTATTGCAGAGCACATGCAACTGCCCGCCAAACGCCTCAGATACCTGCAAGCACGACACAAATCAACTGAACCAACAGCATGGTGTGAGGGCGGCGTGTGTAACAAGTGACGGAGCCACCATCAGGGTGGCGCACATGTAACTCATCGGTTTCCTTGCAGCCATTAAGAAATGAGTTAGGGTGCGCTCACACGTAAATTTGGGCAAATAGTCTGGGTCCAAGTCTGGATAATAATCTGGGGTGAGAGACCGCAAATGAGGTCCAAACTTGAACCCAAGTTTGTCAGCGTTCACGCGGTGCGGTCACACATAAATTTGGGCAGACTTGCGATCAAGAGCGGGGCATCTAAAGGCAGAGATTAAGTTCCCAAAGGGTCATGACCTTGTGCGCACGATGAATGACTTCAGGATGCTGTGTAAACTTCCACTCTGTGTGGGTGCCATTGACAGCACATTTGTTTGCATAGAAAAGCCCAAGCGGGCGATGCAAGCGGGCGATGCCTTCTATAGGGCGTTTGCTGAGGGGGAGGGAAGGTGAGCCATCCGATACAGCAGCGGGTAGTAAGCCAGAAGAGGGCCCCTCTGTCATGTCCAGCAATGCTTGTGCTGCAGAGAGAGACAAACCTGATGCGGCTGAGGGCGTTTGCTGAGGTGGTGGTGTGAGTGTGCTTACCTGTGTGTGTAGTAGGCTGTGTACAGCAATTTTGAAAGTGGGGGGCGCCTTCTTGGTCCATTTGCGGCACGTGGTCAAAGTTTCAAGTCAAACAGACATGTTCTTGCTGTGGGCCCTACGCAAATTAGAACCCGAATACCGCCCCCGCCCCCCAAAACAAACTGGGAACCCAAAATTGTTGTGTGAACGCAATCATAATCCAAATTTGGACCCAAAATTGTCGTGTGAACGCAATCCAAATTTGGGTTTCCAAATTTGAGCCCAATTATTATTCAAATTTGGATCCAAATCTGCCACGTGAGAACGCCCCCTTAGGCATTGCGTGCCTCCTCACCCGGTGCATGAGCTGTTGCCGACCTTCCTCTGTTGACACGTCTGCAGCAATGCCCTGCACATGCACATGCACACGCTTGTCGCATTTGCACATCCTCACGAGGCACAGACTGACACATCGCTGGCACTTGTTGAACCAGTATTGATAAAAGCAGGTCACCCACACACCTGTACATCCAGCCCTTGGTCACGCCAGTGGGCGACTTTGGACGCAACTTCATCAGCATTGCGTGAGCATGTGTAGACCTGATGCAGCATCACGAGCAATCCATGTGGCAATCGGGGCAGCATCCTCGCACGATGGCCAAAGCGTGGCCACACCTCGTTTGGTCTTTCTGTAACGCATCCCACCTTGGCCCCGAGTTTGCAGTAATGTTCAACAATCGCAGCGCCGATACCCTTCGTGCCTCCAGTCACCAAGCAACAATGGCCTGTGAGCCCAAACCTCGCGGCTGCGAACTCCGCCACACCGGTATTAGGTGCATTCATCACAGCCGATGCGGACATGTTTTTAAGCGTGCGTTTGGGTTGGTTTGCAAATGTTGGCAGTCACAACACGGGCCTGCTAATTACGGGAAGTTATCGGGCAATTTTGGAGTCGGAACGAGTCATCCTGTGACATCACTCTAGCGCTGCGGCTACGGTAACCATAAACCATCGAGCTAAAGTCCGATGAAACGTTTAATACTGTGGGATATCGTGCAATTGTGTCACGCAAGTGCATGAACGTCGGTCTGTGGGGCCAGCGGACATGATTATGATTACACAGAGAAACGCCCCCAGTCCACTTCGCAGGATGAGCGAGGCCATGTTTGTAGCTGGATGGCTGAGATGGTTGAGTTGCATTCGGGGACCTGGTTATCATATATCACAATCACAATGACTGTAGCACAAACAATGTGCAGCTTACATGTCTTTCGAGACAATTAAATGCACCAATAGACTACTGCTGTTGGTCGGCAGTTTGAGAAGCCACCACCTCGCTGGCACGTTCCTAGCATAAGTAACAACACGTCCACCAAGAACAAGCTACCAGATCTCCCCCGCAACCAGACTCTATGTTCACTGCTTGGCGTAGCATCTACGCCACCCCATCCCAAGTGGCATTCCTCTCTCTGCCTGCCAAACAATTCCTTCCAACTCGTTGATACTGGTAGCCAGCCTGGCCTGCTGCCAGGCGCTCACAACTTGAGGTTATCATACAGCTTGTCCACATCCTGGTACTTGGCCATCGCCTGTTCAGCTCGGAGGCGCCTTGCTGTGTCGGTGGCCACGCCCACCATAATCAGGATACTGGTGCCAGCGAATCCGCGCAGGGCGGTCACGTGTGTGATGTTTTCTACAATGGCTGGACCTGCAGCGAGGGCGCCTGCGCAGTTGCAACAACACCAGGCACATCACGTCATGTCATGCATATGCATATGCATGTGACATATGCTTGGGGTTGCCTTTATGACTCCTGTTACCTGCTTTGACAATCATGCCTGCCTCTTGCATGACATGCTGATGCAGTCCTGGGTATGATTGCGTCATCTGCTGCTGGCATGGGCAGACGCTGACCAATGCAGGCGTGGCAGAAAACGTCATTGCAGTCATAAAGCTTACGTGACATACAGCGTTTGATACTGTGCGCCAATGGGCAGGCACTGGGCCAAGGCGCGCCATCAATGCCGGCTGCATGAAGCAATTCGCACTGCGCACTCATCTCTGTTGCTTACCTAGGAACACGGAGCCCAGCAGGGACATGCGAGTGAGAGTGCTGGTGACAAACTCAGCGGTCTGCCTCCCGGGACGGATGGCTGGGATGGCAGCACCGCCCTTCTTGAGCTGCTCAGCCAGATCCTTGGGCTCAAGCTGCAAACCAAGAGAAAATGAACGTGCATGAGTGCCGCACACGTGCAAGTCCAATCCTGACGAGTGGATCACTCCCAGCTTGTTGATTAAGCAGCTACGTCCTGCCTTGGCTGCTTACTGTTTCAGGTGTCATGCTTCCTGTTTCCCAGCACGCATGCACACACCGAGTACCCGCAAGCAGCTACGTCCTTCCTGCCTTGAGCATCAGGGTTGAGATATCCTGCGCTCTCTTCCTGCATGCATGCCACACACCAAGTGTCCCTATGCAGCTTTCCCACCTGCAGGAAGGTGTAGTAGTAGTTGAAGAACCCGATGAGTGCAATGTTGAATGGCACGTATGCCAGGCCCCCTGGTCCAATGGCCTTGGACACATCATCCAAGAACGTGACATCTGTGTATCTGGCCAATGCGCTGGGCAGCGCTAGCAGGGAGGATGCAAAAATGAGCGGCATGACGCCTGTGGCGTTGACCTTGAAGGGCAGGTAGGACTGGCGGGATAACTGCCCAGCTGCACTGTACCTGTGCATGCCAAGTCGGACAATGCAGGTGAATACGAGCATGACAGTAGATCAAGACAAATGGATGGCATGCTGCAGAGCAATATGCAACCCGACTAGATTCGAGAACAGCACGGAGTGGAGCACACTTGATGCCAGAAGTGTGTTTGAGTGGCAAATGCACAGCGTTAGTGTGCGCCTGAGTCAACCAGGCACCGGCGTGGCCTGGCTGAGAGGTATGTGTGGTTGAGGATGGCAGCTCAGTCTCCAATCTGAATGCTGTGTGCAAACATGTGAATTCAATAGCTCCGGAACTGCACTTGCCTAGAGAACTGACACACCTGCCAGAATAATTAACTGGGATGCGCCGTTCGGCCTCCTGCACATAGATAATGCCTAGCGTGGTGGCGAAGAAAGCTGCCACGTAGACGGCTATATTTAACGGGTCTTCACTGGCGCTGGCTGCTAGAAGCGCCCCCACGCTGGCTGGAAGAGCACTGGCAATGTTGGCAAAGATAAGCACACTGGTACCGTTGCCCAGCTTGAGCTCACTGATAGTATCTGCGATGTACACCAAGGACATGGCACCTGCCACCAGGGCGACGCTGCTGCCAGCCAGCCATGTAGGGTTGAAGTCATCCACAAAGGGCCGGATGTAAGTGAGCTGACCAATGGACTGCGCAGGGCAACGTCAGAGGTGTACAAGGATCAGCGCCACAGCAAGCGCGATCCCGCGCGGGTGTGTGCGCGAGTGTGGTAGCGCGGCCTACCTGGACAATGGCGAAGACAAATGCCGCCAGCTTTTGATAGTACGCGAAGCGTGCTCGCCCTTGTGCACCATCTTCTCGCTGCATCTTCTTCAACGCGGGGAATGCTGCTGACAGCAGCTGTAGAACGATGGAGGCATTGATGTAAGGGATGATGCCAAGCGAGAACAGGCCGACCTTGGAGATGGAGCCACCAGACAATGTGTCAACGTACCCTAGTAGTCCGCTGTTCTGCATCATGTTGGCAAACCCGTCCACATCTACGCCCGGCAGCCGAATGTATACGCCTACGCGCGAGAGCGCGATCAAACTGAGCAACACGCCAAGCTTTTGGGGAAGATCCGACCGCAGAAACTCGCCCCAGCTGAAGCCTTCGTCATCTCTCGTCATGCTGCTTCGTTGTTTTTGCTGCGATGAAGTGCTGGTCTGGGTTCCACTTTCTGCGGTGTCCGTGTCGCTGGCTCGAGCGATGCAAGGGCTGCTCCTGAATGGAAGCTCAGGTAGGAAAGGCCTGCTGCTTTGTAAGTGCCTGCATGACCCAAGCGGACGATGCCACAGTGCAGGCCGACCACTGGTGCTGCATGCAGCTGGCGGCAATGGCCCTGTCAGCCGTGTTCTGAATAGCGCTGACTGCATCGTGCGTGCTGCAAGGGCTGACCGTGCAAGCGATTACAGTCCAGTGCTGTGCTCCCGGCAAGGGTATAGATAATGATGATCAGCCGAGAGGCAGCACGCAGTTCATGCTGCTGGCCGAAAAACTCTTCTCAATCCAATCAATCGTGTTGTAATCGCAAGATGTGTATGCAATTAAAACACCCTGACGCGTGGCAGTTTCACACTTTTCTGACCATGCGATGACCATGCCTTTCAATTCACTGCCAAGCCAGCATGTTGTAAACTGGGACAGGTTGTTGTGCATGGGTGTGTGTTGACACCATGCGTCTCTGATTTCAGTGACATGCCAGCATGCATGCCAACCATGCGTCTGTATGCTAGAAATCTCAATGCCAGCATCTTTTGTCCTGCACTCTGCACTTGAGGCAAAGTCAGGATCGGACCCACAGGTGCTGCTCTTCTGCACTGCAGGCTCTAAGCGTCAGCCCGCGTAAGCCTGCTGTCCTGTTGAAATCGCTTCCGCCATGCATGCCACAACTGTGCGAGCCCCGCATGGCCTCTCGGTTCACAGAGTGATCACGATGCTAGTGGGCTGTGCAACATGCCGCCCAGCTGTACTGCTGCAATGCATGCCTTCTTTGCCTTTGGAGTGATGGGCATCATATGAAACCCAGCAACGCCAGCCCAGCTGGACACCTGCAGCATGATGCATGGCCACAGTTCGCACCCGTGTCACGATGACTGACGTGACATCACACGTGTTAAGTCGTGCATCGTGCATTCAACCACACAGACTTGCTGAACGTGCATGACCCACCTCAGTGGTGACTTGCTGGTTGTAACGTTGGCAAAACCCGTCCATGCCCTCCTTCTCTTGAGCCTCCTGTGTACTGAAGGTCAGCAGGAGGCTCCGACAGCGTGGTCTGCCTATGCAACTGCTGAGGCTGAGCCAAAAGGCCATATTACCAGCAGAGCTGCGTACAGCGTAGCACAGTATCACACGGAAGTGCACAGATGTCTGTTGCGACCTAAAGCTAACACACAGGCTGCCATAATGCAAGGAATCCCTTGCGTTGAACGTGATCTGCCATGTGTGTGTTGCAACTGTTCAGGACATGCCATGAAACCTAGCCTGCAGCACGCCTGCCAAGCGAAGGGAACTGAGTGGCACTTGTGTCCGTACCTGATCATAGGATGGCCCACCAGGAGACGAGCCCGCTCCAACACCCCTCGCCTATGTGCATCATCCACCCAAGCACTGAAACTCTCCATGTCAAAGGGTGGCTGGGTCAGTAGCACCTGCATGGCCATTGTGAAATGAAGCATCCATCATCCTCACAACAGCAGTTTGCTGCCTCTCATTCCGGTTGTGTGCCTGAAGTGGCCAATCCAAGGCCAAATCTTGGGACAGTAAGCCCTGAAATCTGGTACAGGTGTTTCGCTCGGGCTTGATAACACAATGTTTTCCCAGCTTTGGCCACGCACCTGAGCACCCTGATCCACTTTGCGCTCAGCCAGAGCGGCATCAGCCTCTATGTTTGGGTTTGACACTGCCCATAGCTGAGTGCTGGCCGGTAGGCTGCCGCGTTCCCGCAGCTGACGCGCCAGTTGCAAGGTGGTCACACTCGTGGGCAGCAGCTGCCGAGTGCCTGGCAAGGTTCTGACTGGATGGCTGCCCGACACAAGCAGCAGCGCATCTGCCGCTCGTCCCGCTACTGCAGGCGGCACAGCTGTCCTGCCACCAGTTGCAAGCTGTTCTGGTGATCTTGATGATGTCGCTGCCGTCATCCGGGCCTCAATCTCTTTCAAGCTCCTGAGCTGCATTCAAGTATGTGATGGGGTACACATAGCGATGCCTCACGTGATGGGGTACACATAGCAATGCCTCACGACCTGGCTCCATCAAATGCACAGTCCAGAGGAATGGAGAAATGATGGGTGGACTGGATGTTGTGAAGACGAGCCATTTCTATGAACAAAGACTCCACAGGCAAAGCAGCTGAGGTGCTCTGTTGTGTGCACCTACATTGGCTGCTACGGTGATAACTTTGAGCTTGTCCGGCGCCACATCAGCAACCGGCAGGTCAGTTGCTGTGCTGCTGGCAACAGGTGTGGTGACTCCCCGGCTGCACAAACAACTGGGCAGTCAATGGTGTTACCAATGGGGCTGGCCTTGCAGTGCACAGCAAACTGGTGATGTGTTGCCGTACCCCTACCTTCTCATCACCTTCCATAGGTTGTTCCACGTGGTGGCAATGGGCAGGTCAGGGAACACCTCGGCACTGAAAGCATTGGTAGCCCGCAGGGCTTCATCCTTTCCAGCACCACCGCCCACAGACCGCTCCAGGGACAGCATAAACTTGCGCGCAGCAACGTTGCTATGCATGCTTGCACTGGTATTGACTGCTGCTGACGCGGCTGACGCTGATACTGTACGTGCAGCACTAGGCCCAAGCAGCAGACACTGGGGTCGGGTGCCTTGTGTGAATTGCTGCTGCTGTGGCCTGGGTACACTGGGCTGACAAAGCATCTCACTTGTTCATGGCCACAGGAGCGTGAGTCAATGGGCTAGCCGAGGCACTACGATACAACAATTTGAGTCAAGTGAATTCTCAAGGATTGGCGTGCAATAGCCCTATCTAATACACAGCACGTGCCAACCGCCATGCTTGCATGGTGCTCGCTTGAACAGCGCGGTTTCGCTTGCCGGCTTTTGCCGCCTCTTGGCTTGTTGGTGCTGCGTATTGCGCACTAGGCCGGGTGCTTGTGCGAGCGGGCCGATGGACCATGACCCTCGTGGACTTGCAAGAACTCTGTGTAGCCCGTGTCTATTAGTTGGCAAGAACTTGCAATTGCCAGCCAAGTAGCAGCAGGATTGCAGCATGTCCATCCGCTTGAGGTGAGGAGGTGCTCTCAAGGGCTTGTGCACTGAGATCCAACGACCAGCCAGCTCCGCGCGATGCTTCCTTGCTTAAGGCTTGAATCTTTGACAATCAACATGATTGGCTTATTGGCAGGGAGCTCATCCGAGCTGTTAGGGCGTGCAAGACAGCTGCCGAGGAGAGGGAAGTCATCGCAAAGGAATCAGCAGCCCTGCGTGAGGCGTTCCGCGACCAGGATGCGAACGAGTACAGGCACAGGAACGTGGCGAAGCTCATGTACATCCACATGCTGGGCTACGCTACACACTTCGGCCAGATGGAGACCATGAAGTTGATTGCTGCCACTGGCTTTGCAGAGAAGGTCAGCATCGCTCACTTCCATGAAAGGCATGGTAGCTCACGTTTGTGCATGTAGCCAAGCACATGCGTGCTGGTCCATGCAATCTAGACTGCAGCCAAAACCCAGCGTATGGCCGCACTGTTTCTGCGCTTTCAAGGTGCTCAACCCTGCTCTCCTGCTCATCACTGCAGCGCATTGGCTACCTGGGCCTCATGATCTTGCTGGACGAACGTCACGAGGTGCTGATGCTAGTCACAAACAGCATCAAGATGGACATGAATCATAAGAACCCTTACATCAGCGGTCTCTCCTTGGCTGCTCTGGGCAACATCTGCTCAGCAGAGATGGCAAGGGACTTGGCCCCAGACATCGAGCGCCTGATGGAGCATGGCAGCCCGTACTTGAAAAAGAAAGCGGCTCTTTGCGCCATTCGGTGAGCCCCAGGCCGAAGGGCATCAGAGACAGGAAAATGCACGTGAAGGACATGCAAGGGGTATATGTGAATGGCTCATGGCAGCACGGGCTGGCAATGCCGCGATGCTCGAGTTCTGTCCCAGCTTGCTTATGCAGTGCCCAGCCAAGTGGGCCGCCCAATATCATCCAATATCGATCTGATATCCATTTATTGGACTGTCCATTATCAGATCTGATGATGCGAGTAAAAATGGCCTTGTGCATTGCATGCCATTGCATGCTTGCTGCACCATAACGTGCAGTGGAGATTGATGTATCATGGCCGGTGCTTATGTTAGATCTGTTGCGCACTGCCCGCATGTTTGCTCGAGCAGCATCCTGAAGAAGGTTCCCGACCTCGTGGAGCAGTTTGTGGACAAGGCAGCGGCCCTTGTCAAGGCACACGATGGGGCAGTGCAGCTCGCGGGCGTCTCACTCATGCTACAGGTTTGTGTGAGCGCAGATGTGTAGGTGTATGTAACGTTGGCAACTCTGACTATGTGACAGAAATGTTGCGGACGTGGTCTTAGCTGGGCATAGGGTTGGCCACAAGGAGAGAAAGGCTGAACATGAGCGCAGCCTACTCAGAATGGCATTCGCTAAGAAAGGCAGCCGCCAAAAAACAACGACGGTGTCAAAAACACAACGACACTGTGTGAACCTGTTCTGTTGTTTACACATGCTTTTGAGAAAAGTAAGTCATGCATGCAGTTGAGCAATAGCAGCAATCAAAGCAATCAAAGCTGTCTGACATCGTTGGCCTTGACTGCAGATCATTGAGCTCGATGCCAGCGTTGTCACTGCGTACCGCATGCACGTACCGGCGCTGTGCATGCTGCTCAAGCGGCTGCTGCAGCCGGGGGGCGCGGCCGCAGAGTACGATGTCAGCGGGATATCCAACCCTTTCCTGCAGGTCAAGCTGCTCAGGGTGCTCAGGCACTTGGGTAAGACACTGGGTGGTGCTGGGGCCAGGCAAAGCGCTTAGGCATGTGGCAGAGCACTGGAAATCACAAACTGGGTTAACCAAGGCAATTTATGCATGCATGATCTGGCGTGAACCATGCACTGTGATAAACAGCTTCCGGCAGTGCTAGCAGCATTCTCTGGTGGTGCATCACAGCTCACGTGTGTGTGAGTTTGGCGCTTGCAGGCCGTGGCAATGCCGAGGCGAGCGACTTGATGAGTGATATCCTGGCACAGGTGGCGTCAAACATTGATTCCACACGCAATGCCGGCAATGCCGTGCTGTATGAGTGCGTACAGGTGCGAGCAACTGCAAGGCGTGGGCAGGGGTAGCTGCAAGCGAAGGCCTAAGCTGTTGTACCACATGTTTGAACTGGAGTGTTCCCTTGACTGCATGTATGTATGTGGCATGATGGAGTTCATGTGTACGAAATGTAGTTGGCCAGCTGGCACGGGTTCGCATTGCCGGGTATTGACAGGGGCAAAACAGTTATTGCATGCCTAGATTTTGATTGGTGGATGTAGACCGGCAGAGACGCATGCATGTTGTTGTCAGATGTATGCCATGCCACGTGCCTGTTAGCTGCTGACCATGCGCATTTTGTGGCCTGCACTTCTGCAGACCATCATGGGGGTGGAGAGCATGGGCGGCTTGCGTGTCCTGGCCGTCAACGCACTGGCCAAGTTTTTGGCTAACCGGGATAATAACATGCGCTATGTTGCGCTCAACACGCTGGCCAAGGTGGTGGCTGTTGACGGACAGGTGAGGCTGAGCACACAAGGAAAGAGGCACTTGCTTGGGCTGTATAAGGGACCAAGGCATTTTGAGGTCAGAAGTCAATCTCTCATCGAGAGGGCAGGAGTCTGAGGTCAGGATCTGCTTGGGGTGTTCAAACAACATGGTATTGAGGCCATGCGAGGTCACAAGCCGGCCGGCCCGTGGGCAGAACTGTGAGGACAGGCCCTGTAAATAGAGAAGTATGCCTGTGGTGCGCAGAACTGCCGGCTACATCAATGTTGGGGTCACAAAGGTGATTTTTCTGGTCCAGAATCCGGGCAAACGGCACTTGCATGTGTTGTACTAGATGAGATAAGGCTTTGAATGGTAACACCACCATTTGCAATTCTGAATGTAATGCACACAGTTCAGGAGGTTACAGTCGGACAAGAGCACCAGGTCGTCGCCATGTTCTCAGGGTTACAAGGCACGTGATGATAATCTTGTTGCACTTGATACTATGACCGTCTTGGTCTTCTCCCTGAAATACACAGGCAGTTCAGCGCCATCGCACGACCATTGTGGAGTGCGTCAAGGATGCGGACGTCAGCATCAGGCGCAGGGCGCTGGAGCTTGTGTGAGTGACTCACATGGGAATGTGGGTCAACATGGCACATGCCACTTTGGACAGGGCGGAGACAACATGGCTACTATGTCCCTTCTGCGCTCTCAGACACACTCGAACAGCAGTAGCTATCCAATCTGGCATTGTGGTGCATTCAATGATTGGTCTGGTGTATGTCAAATTGCAACGTTCCAGCCTTCGCACACCAGTTGCCAGTCCTGCACACACCAACATTATCATTGTCATCATTACATGGCTTGTCATGATTCAATCCACGGTACCGCAAGACCACCCAAACACACCGCACCATGTTGCTGAAAGTTGTCGTTTCATGTGTGCAGGTACGGGCTGGTGAACGAGTCCAACATCAGGACGCTGACTCGTGAGCTGCTCGACTACCTAGCCGTCAGCGACACCGAGTTCAAACCAGATCTGACGGCCAAGATCTGCACACTCATACAGCGCTTTGCCCCGGACAAGCGCTGGCACATAGACAGCCTACTACAGGTGTGACAGGGTGCATGTGGCCAGGTCAGCGGGGATCGGATGCATGTGCATACCATCATCATCATCATGTGAGCTGACAGCTGGACCTAGCACTGTGCTGTGAGTAGTCGAACAGGCTGCCAATCTTCGGCAGCCATACGTGTTTCAGGCATGAGTGGGTCGGGCACACTCATGTGATGGACCTCCTGCACTCGCATGCTGGGTGTAACGCACACATTGTCTGGGCATCCTCACATCTGTGCAGGTCATGACGCAGGCAGGGGCGTACGTCAAGGATGAGGTCAGTCCTGGGGTGTGAGGTCGCAAGGTATCAAACACTGGACTCAGCATCGCCAGCCAGCCTGTGAACCCCACGGTCCCCAGAGTGTAACAATCATCAGGAAGTGCTAGCAGCTGGGCCTGATGACAGTTGACTGGTGCTGTGTTGCTTCTCTGGTACAATATGCATGGCTGAGTATTGGCTCTGCTATGGTGCGCCACAGGTGTGCCGCGCACTCATCGTGCTGATCACCAATGCGCCGGAGCTGCATGCCTACGCCGTACGCTCCTTGTATCGCAATCTGCACGCGTACCAGGTGCGCGTTAGGCCAGGTGGCAACTTGTTGCACACAGCCTTGGTACATCCAGGCCTGTACTGTGAAGCTAGCAGGCTACTGCTTGTGTGTCGCCGCTATGATGCTGCCGCTGTTGCATATGGCCTTCAGTCCAGCAATACTATGAACCTGCCTGTTCAAAAAAACAGATGTTTGCCAGTTCTGGGACAGTTTCCTGGAACTGCACTGGCGTCAGTGTGGCGACGGGATAAGTAGGGCAGCAGGGTTCGTGCCAGAGTACAGGGTCCTGGGCTAAGTAGGGTCTTGGGCTAAGCAGGGAGGCAAGGGCGCGTGACGCAAAAGTGTTGGTGCTCAAAGCTTCAGTTACAGTAGGCGAGGCACAACAAGGATAGAAGGATAGAAGGATAGAAATGAGGCACATGGAAAACACACTTTTTTTCAGCGTGTTAGTTAGCCGCCTTTTGCTGTCATGCCATTCAAAGTCCAGCATCTGCCCTAGCTGCTTATTCTTGATCAATCGTGCCTGCTCAAGGCTCAAGCAACACTCTCCCTGAATTGCTTCCGACCCCGACATGCGTTGCGTGTTGCACATGTTGCATTGCATGTTGCAGGACATGGCTGAGCACAGTTTGTTGCTGACTGCCCTGTGGTGCATTGGGGAGTTTGGCGAGATGCTGTTGCCCGGTCAGGGGGGGCCGCTGCTGGACCACGAGCCGCCGCTGAGCGCCACTGATAAGGACATTGTGGACCTGATCGCACTCATCATACTGCGCAAGCAGGTCAACAATGACGTCAAGTGGGTGCAGCAGGGAAAAGGGGCACGCAACAGGCACTGGCTGGCAAAGCACAGGGGAGGCCACGTCCGTTTCTGCTGTTGTAACAATGTAAGGCATGCTAGGACGACGAAAACGAATGTGATGGCCAGGCCATGTTGGTAGGGCAAGGCGTCGGCTGCCAAACTCGTGTACGCCTTTTACACACGTTGAGATCGACTGTACAGATTGAGGCTGTCCTGAATCATCTCAATGTCTTTTGTGCACCAATTGTTTCCGCTGTGTTGCCAGGGAATACGGTCTGACCGCCGCCATGAAGCTGACGGCACGCCTGCCCAACCAGGTGCAGCGACTGCAGACGCTGGTGGGCCGCTCCCTGCGCAATGCAGCGCTGGAGCCGCAGGCGCGCAGTGCAGAGTTCACGCGCATGTTCCACCTGGATAACTCGGTGCGCGCTCAGGTGAGAGCTGCACAAGTGAAACAGGGGTGAAAGCACCAGGTTGCAATGTTGACTGGACTGCACGGATCTGGTGGGGCAGGGCATTGGGCAGCAAGCTGAGCAGGTGGAAAGCTTGTGTGCAGACTGCAAGGTCAGGGCGTGTCTGTGCCAGGTTTTGGCCAAGTGCAGTGAAGGACATCAGGCGTAATGTGTGCTCTGCGGGCTTGCGTTGCTCACCAGGAGTCTGTCGCTGAACTGAGTAAGTGGCGTTGGTAGACATGCATGGGCAGTGAGCCTGCAACCCTACGATGTGCACTTGCACAGCACAGTTGAGCGTGGCAAACGTGCGTGTTGTTGCAGCTGCTTGAGCGCATGCCTGCGCTGGACGAGGCCGAGTACCTGGCGCACACACATGCGGCCGTGGACGTGCGGGCCGTGCACACCGCCTCAACGGGCGGAGCGGCCGATGCGGCAGCAGCACAAGCAGGGCACACAGCACAGAATGGCAACACCAAGACAGGAGTGGACTTGCTGGACGATTTGGGTGAGCGCTTGAGCCTCTGTTTTTGAGGCTGGAGTACACATGCAGAGCAAGCACCACAAGCTGAGTTAGTTACCTTGACAACTGAGTTACTTTAGGTACATAGAAGCTCGCTTACATAGAAGCTCGCGGGCGCAAAGCAGCCTGTTGGCTAAGCGTGGCGATCATCAGTTGTCCTTGGTAACCTCCGCACTGCTGCATGATCCAACGCCATCTGTTCAACCCGCTTTAGTCACGCTGCTTCTAGGAAATCGCACGCGTGATCGAGGGTGGTCTGCACCCGTTACGCTGTATGGGAGGTTGAGACCTGTGTCGCATGTCCTGCAGACCTGTCGGTTGGCAGCTCCAGCCGTGCGGGAGTGGATGCGCTGCAAGACTTGCTTGGCGGCCCCTCTGCACCCGCTCCACCCGTGGCAGTGCCTGCTGCAGGCGCTGGCATGGACATCCTAGACCTCCTGGGCGGCTCGCCCACAGCACAGGTGGGTGCTTGGCCTTGATTGTTGTGCCAGCCAGCCTGTTGAGGTGGTGGCCCCGGGCGACCACATCTCAATGCTTGTAGCAAGCACCCCTACCTGGCAGCCATACGCCCACATCACCTGTCACTTGAAATGCATAGTTTGCTTTGAACGCAAACCACAGAAGCTTGCATGGAGTGGCCTCACACCGTGAAGCCGAATCAATCGTGCATTCTGTGGTCGGGCAGCCAGCCGTCATAGACCATGCGCTGAACCTGGAGCGCTGGTTTGCCTTCCTTGTCCTGCCATTTATTACCCCTAGTCGCTGTGCTGCTGATGCAGGCTGCCCCCGCTGCGGCTCCCGCCCCGGCCAGCAACCAACCAGCCTTTCCTCCCATGGTGGTCTACCAGAATGCAACTGGGTTGGCCATCCGGTTCGCCTTCCACAAGCCCAAAGGTGCATTTTGTTGGAATTACCTGCCAGCTGGCACAGCACGCAACATTGGCAGCACAGCATGCTCTGAGTTGCCATGCACTTATTTCTGCTGGTGCTGATGCTGCTGATGCTGCAGGCCCTGAAATGACTCAAATTGTTGCAACATACGCCAACGCCGGCCCAGCACCACTCACCGATTTCTCATTGCAGGTGTGTTGGTCAGGGTTCACAAAAATCGTCCTTGCAGTACAGCGCAACCACAATGGCAACAGCTTACCTGCTGACTACTGATATGTTGGGCGCCAGAGCATTAGGACCGATGACTGACTTAACACTGCGCATTCGTGTAGGCCGCTGTACCAAAATTCATTACGCTCAAGCTGGAGCCTGCATCAGGGACGGTTCTCCCAGCTAATGGCACAGGCGCCATCCAACAGAAGATCTTGTTGACGAACGGTATGCATGGCAGCAAGCCTCTGGCAGTGCGGTTGAGAATCAGCTACATCGATGCAGCGGGGCAACCAGTGGTGGAGCAGACCACGGTTGACAACCTACCTGCAGGATTGTGATATGGTGCCGCATGTGTGCCCGTTCCGTGACACGTCCCGGCACCTGGGTACCACGCCGGACAGCTGTAATGTTTGGCAGACATGAGCCCTTTTCGCTTCTCGACGTGCATTAGCATTTGTACCCCAGCTTGGTCACAATGGTACGGGCTATGGAATTCGTGAGCAGTTGGATTGCCAAAAACCGAGGTTTTTGTTGCTTTGCCTACATGTGGTATCAGTCAATAGGAACCGAAACCGTATCAGTAGGGAATTGGTGGTGTGTGCTATTGGTCTGGCATTCACGCTGACGTGACAGGCCCCGTACAACAAGTGCATGTGGGACGAAGGCATGCCCACAACGCCAGTCACTTTAGCCACATGTCAAGCGGTTATGGCTGGTGTTGGATGATGTAATCTGACCGTGCTTGAGCTCTTAACGTCTGCCTGTCACAGTGTGCAAAGGTGAACTCCTTCTGTGTGCTTTTGACAGCAATGGCGATTTTGCCAGGCCCACGCCCACGCCTGCGCAACCAAACAAGTTCAATGCAGCTGGGAAGCCGCATGGGCGCAAATCACGACGTTGGCGCTGCGGGCATGTTTAGTACATGCACAAAACCGTTCAATTCCGTATTTGACCTGCAGTGCAAGGTCTCTGCTGCCTGGATGCTGTGACAGGTGATGCACTGCTGGCATGAACGACACTGAGAATTGACTCTTACAACCCGTGTTGACACAGTCTCAAGAGTTGCGCTTAAAATTACGCCCTTCACACAATTACAAAAAAAAGGGACAGTTACTGTGTTCCACTGGGTGTGTTTTGACGTGATGGGTCAAACAACATCATGCCATTGCCATGCGTGGAAGCTAAAAAACAAAACGCATGTCACACAAACAGGTCCGTTTCAGCAGTACTTCAGTGTCCAAAGGTGGGGTCACCATGTGGTGCAAAACTCTGCTGCATGACTCAATCACTGCGCTCTTTTCTGACCACTCACAAACACGCTAGCTACAACTGCTGTGCAAGCTTTCCACAAATGATGTGCGGACGCCAAGAACACACAAGGGCATGAGCAGATGCCTTCAAATGGACCCAGATGTCACATGATATGACGTGCCGTGACGTGCTCCTCCAGCATGTGTGACGTGTGACGTGGAATCTTGCTCGAGTGGTGTGGCATGTGTGGCATGCCCCTTGTGGTGTGCCACATGGCTAAAGCTATGCCAATGCCATGCCGGTGCATGGTGGGTGCTCGTGGGTGTGCCTGTGGAAACAATGGGTGACAGGCTTGACCGGGCAGCGGTGTGTGCTGTGCAACTATCAACAGTGCATTCATGTACAACATGTCATGCACGCTAACGCTAAGCACACATGCAACAAGACGCCAACTCACCGGTTGGTTTGAAGAACATCTCAGTGCTGACAAATCACAATCCAGTACCTGTAGGGGCAAGGGGCAGAGGCACGAGGTGAGATTAACATGGTAAGCACTTGCGAGTTCAAACAGCTGTCGATTGAACTACAGATGTGCGCAGCATAGTTTACAGCGCTGCCTAGCGTGCACACAATTTACCCTCACCTGGTGCATCAGCGCCGATGCCAATAGAGCCTCCTGCACACGAAGCACAGCACAAGCATGGTGGCTCACGTCTGAGTAACAACACATGCTGACCTGGTTTGGCTTCTCAAGTGCGTGCCAGTGCGTATGAGGTCACATGTCAGAACAGAAGACATGCTGCACAATCAGGCAATTAAGCGCAAGTGGCATCTGCTGGGACCCCCAAGCCCCAGACAAGAACACCCACTGATGCGCTTACCGACTTGAAAGCTTGCAAAACATCCGACTGTTCACACACGACACACGTATCATGTTTTTGCACTGAGGCACGCGCTCCTGCCAAGGTTGCTGTTAGCGACGTTGCTGCTGGTGCTGCTGCTGCCTGCTGTGCGCTGCCTGCTGCCCACTCACCTGGTGCTGCGTAGTCCACATGGCGCACAGGAGTGTCAATCATCACACCTGTGATGTCGCGCTTCTTGCCAAAGGGGTTGCGGCTGTACTGAATCCTGATACCGCCTCGCTCCAAGTTCGATGCCAATTGTGCGTTCTGCATGATGACAACATCAAACCAAAAACACCAGGTGTTTTTGCCGATGCAGTTTCCCTTCAAACTGTGCCAACAATTGCCAGGAACAATCGGCGATTGATACAATATGAACAGTGCAGTGGAGCACAGCCAGACACAGAAAGCAAACCTTTTGGGCAGTTCCAACGGGCTTAACAATTATGGAGTGACTAAGTGCCACGGTTGGTGCAAAGTGCCACTTGCCTGCTGTGCGTTGTGGGCCTTGACGGCATTGTCCACCGTGTCAAATTCCACAAACGCGGTTGTGTTGCGCCCACGCACCACCTTGAGCTGACGGAAACCCTGAGCGTGCAGCCACGCACTTCCACACAAAGTTTGCCATTGTTTATGCTTCATGGTGAATGGCTGGCTCAACATGCAGCCTCGAGTTTCTAACTTTGCATGCATGAACTTTGTGCACGTGCAGAGGCATCAGGCATCTGCAGGTCTGCATGAGAATGCCTCACTCACTGGCTGCGCTGCAAAGATGGAATTGAGCTCGCCTTCGTTGACCGTCTCGCTCAGGTTGCCAACAAAGAGTGTGTTGCCTGGAGGGTTGTCGCCTGGGCCACCCCCTGCTGCATTTGAGTAGGATGGCTGCGAGAAAAGACGCAAGGTGAAAACAGTTACTAGCATGTAGCGCCTGGCACCTACTCCCTCGGGCTTGTTGGGGCCAGCAAAGCTACAACCTGGACTGCTCGATGTGGACTAACACTTCCTTGCCCATCATATTTGAGCCTGGCCATTGTGGTATTGCAGAATTCAGCAGCAGGTTGTGCTTACTTTGTAAGGTGCAGCAGCGCCGCCTGATGGTGGAGCACCATACGGGGCTGCTGCGCCTGGTGTGAAGCTTCCTGGTCCAGTGCGCGGCCGCTTGTTGCCCGCCGGTTCCATGTCTTTGATATACATGTTCTTGCGCGCCATCTCGCACCTGAGTGTGGAAACTTCATCAAACCTGCAGTGCAGGTACAAGTGAGACAGTGATCAGTATGCTAGAGCTCAAACATACATGATGTGAGCAGAGAGCCGCCCAAGCAGGATGGACGCCAATCAATACTCACTGCAGCTGGGTGATGGCATCGCAGGCACTACGTGCAAGGGCTCCTGTAGCAAACAGCGCAAAACCTTGAGCTAGCCCGTTCTTCCAGTTCATCTGAGAGGCCTGCATGGCAATTGCATGGGACCACCATGAACCATGGTCCAGACGGGTGTTACCGGCATCTCGATGCCTCTCAGAACGCATATGCGCACCTCGTAACCAGGCATGAAGCGCATCATGTTGTTCAGCTCACGCTCCTTCACATCCGCGGGAAAGCCCGTGATGAAGATGGTGCGCACTTCGTCAACACCACCGGCGCCAGGGGGAGCACCATAAGCCGCCGGAGCCCCGTAGTGCCCATACTGAGGCGGGGCACTGTAGGGTGGCGCACCGTAACTGGGCGGGGCCCCATACGCTGGGGGAGCTCCATAGGCATCTGCAGGAGGTGGGGCTCCCGCTGCATAGTAGCTGCTGTAATCGTATCCCGACATGCTGTTAGCTGCAAGTTTCTGCCCAACAAGCCCGCTGACAGACAATGATCCTGATGAATGTCGACCTTGTTCAGTGACCCTGCTGAAACGTAGGCTGATGGATCTGCTGGCTCGCAGATTATACGATACGGAATGCAAGGCGGAGCAGCTGTTGGAGTGCCTGTGCATGTCGGGACTGAAACCGTTCTCACCGGTTGCCTTCATCATTTGAGAGATGCGCAGCACATCGAAGTGTTGTCGCCTCGCTTACTCAAGATCAAGTTAATCTGCACAGACTCCCATGCTGCACGGAAGGACATTACCAGCTGCGAGGCATGCCCCTGTCGATCAGGGCGTGCAGCTACATGACAGACCTGTGCGTGCAAGAAACCATGCGCGCCGGTTCGGGCCACTCTGTGCGATGACCGCTGGCGGCAACAACCCTGCCAATGGGAGAACATTCCCGGCTGCCTGCAAGCATTGGCAAGCCCGGATACATGCCATTGGCTCTACCAGTGGCGTGACCGGCTCATCTGAACTGCAGCTGCCAGATGCTGCATGCATGGCCGGCATGAGTCCCACAGGTACTCACAAAGACAGCACCTGATTGGGACTGCCCGCATGATTGCACAGTGAGATGATCACAGATTGCACATGGTGCTTGCGTACAGTGGGAGCATACGGCAAGCTGCCCAGCCAGGCGGAGACTGTCTTCAATGGAACTGACACCGCAGAAACACTACTGACCCGCATACCAGTCACAGACGCAGGGACACGCAGTGCATCCGACCTAGACTATCTAACGGTACGATGGCCTGCAGCTGCCATGCAGATTTGCCTGCACTGTGCGTGGGTATGCAGATGATCCCTAAGCATGTCTATTGACTCGGCGTGCAGGAGTTGATGGCCATCCAGCAGAGCGATGGTCCTAAGAGCGTCGGTTTCTTCGGCACACGCAACATGGGCGTCACGCACCAGAAACTGGTTGAGATACTCAGCTATGCGTATGCAACAACGGTGCGTGCCATTTCTGTCAAGCTAGCTTCGCACGACGGCATGCCGCATACAGGCTTCCCATCAGCCAGCCTGTAAACCACGGTCCATGCCTGTGTACGCTGCTACAGCAAGCAGTTTGTATGTTTCAGGCCTGACTGCGGCCATAGCTATTTGCTATCGCGGATACATTGCCACACCTATAACGCTAACCTCTAGGATCTGAGCGATGTACTGCCCACCGTGCACATGCATCTCCAGCTGATATGCTGGCTTGCACGTATGTTTGGCACATCCTTGCAAGCTTGGTGTGGGATACTTGCTTGGTCGCAGGGCAACCACATCTACACATCTGGCTCTATAGGCACCAACGCAGCCGTCATCAAGGGCGCACTGCGTGCAAACGTGCAAGACAAGCTCACTGTGATACTGCCGCAGAGCCTGCGCAGGCAGCCGGCGGAATCACAGGAACTGCTTACCCAAGTAGGCGCTGTGCTGTGGGCATTGCATGACAAGAGGCGACCATTGCAAGTGTGCCAGTTGTGATTACGTGATAAATCAGCAGCTACAGCAGGTTTTGTTCATGGGTATGATTCCTTGTCGCTCATACACACGCGTTTTGTGCAGGTGACAAACTTAGTGGAAATGCCAGAGAACGATGACTTGTCTTTGCTGGAGGCTAGCAGGTGGGTGTGCTTGGCGGGTCCGGTTATAGCCGATACATCTAGATGGACACAACGAACATCTCCGCAAACTAGGAACGTTTCGTAGGGCTCGTTAGCCACCAGCAATCTGACACCTGACATGGATGGGTAAGCACGGCAGTCTGACACTTTGGGCGTGGTCCATGACTCCATGCAAACACACTGGTATCTTGAACATCTTGGCGGTCATACTGATGGTACACTGTGCTGTGTGCCATGTTCCAGGATCTGCAACCAGAAGATCATCACCCACGTTCAGCAAATCATCTGCTTTGCGTTCCATGACTCAAGGCTCTTGTTGGAGACTTGCCACCACGCCAAGGACCTGCGCAAGATAGTGACCCTGTTCTATCTGGACTGAAGCATGTGTGGCTTAATCCTGGACAGTGCCTGAGCTGATGGCTGGGATAGCGGGCTGGTGGCAGTGGAACAGTGCGTTCCGCGCATGCGGCAGCGTGCATTACCAGTGACAAGCAGATCAGGTCCCTCACTGAAGGCGATAAGGGATGCATGCAGTGTACAGTTTTGCCAGCTGGCATAGCACCTGATGACTAAGGGCACAAAGAAAGGTAGCAGATAGCCATATCAAGGTGCGTGCAGAGTCATTGATTGCCGTCGATGTGTCAACCTCCAACTTTGTCCCTTGAGCAGGAAACGTAGTGATGAGTGATGACGCATGACAAGGGCTCCCAAGTGTTCTCAGACTCGTTGAATAGAACCAGGTGTGTGGGTGTCCTGCCTTGCCAGCGTGTGAGCAGCCTGGTGGGGAAGGTGGGGAAGCGTATTGAGGATCAACTACTTGTGTTATCTACTGCTATCCCCACCTTTCAAGGTGCTTACTCCTGGGGCGCTCGTGTACCAATCTTCTCACTGCCTGAGTCTCCATCTAATGTACGTGCTTGCTCAGCATACGTTCGTAAACCCATGATGAGTTTGGATGCTGACTGTTGGACATGCACTGGTGTGACACAGGCCGGTATTGTCGTGGGTGGCTTGTATCCAATATAACCCTTATGTGGTGTCACACACACTGTGCAGCATCCTGCCTGTTGGACTTTCTTTCCCAGTGCATGGACACTGACTCTTGACAATTGTCAAAGGACCCGCTGATCTTTGCAAGAGGTCTGTCACACGTTCTGTCCCGTGATTATCGATGCATCAGTTGAGCAACGTGTGTGATCGCCGGCTGGGGCTAGGCCGCACTTTTTACATTGTGCAAGCCACCATGATGCCTGAAACTTTGTGTACGTACACTGTGTGCCTGTGCGATCCAGACATGCAATCCTTGTTGACATGCACCTTTCTCTGCAAGCGCTGGAGGCCATTGCTGAGGGCGCGGCTGTGGATGCTGCACTAGAGGAAGCAATTGACCGTAACCCAATGACGAGAGCAGTCAGGCGGAGGTTGAGTGCTTGCTTGATGACTGTATCTCCCAACACAGGTGGTTAACAGAACCACCATAGGTTGAGTCCCCTTGACGGCTTTGGTACGTACAGCCTCACGACAGACGCGCCAACATCACAACCACTGAGCAGATTGTGCAATAAATAAGAACAGTGGCACAAACACGTAGAACAGCAAACCAAACTCTGGCATTGCCCAACCAAATCCAGGCACAGGAAGCAAAACTGAAGCAAAGGAACAAACACACAAGGGTAGTTTACAACGCTTCATTGCATCCCGAGCCCCAAGGCATTTTGCACTAAGGATGAGAAAGACACTGCCTCCCCACTGCTTACGTCTGTTCCGTGGCCATGCTTGCAATCGACACCATTGGTTGCCATCCTTGTGGAAGCTGCCCCTCCCACAGGCTTTAACAAAGTAATTGAATTCCAAGCTCTCGCACCAGCTCAGGGCTAAGGATGAGTCTTGGCAACTTTACAATAGCTTGTCATAACCACAACAATGCAACCAAATGTCAACTGACTGTCTGACTGTGCTGTAGATGCGGGGCGTGGAATGTAGTCAAAACACAGCTCCAACATGATCGTTGGCGTCAGGTAGCAACTGAAATGCACCTTTGTTGTGGTCTGGTGGTATTTAACCCTGTAGGTAGGTTGAATGGCCGCACAGGCGTCAGCTTATGTGACCCACTGGTGCACAAGTGAAAAAGTGATAACAAAGACTGGGTAACTTGACGGGTGACATCAATAACCTTACAGTAAGACGCAGATTAGTTGTCCTCCATTGTCTTGGTGCGGAATTGCCGCCTGGGGCCCCCTCCTCGGCCACTGCCTCCATGAGCTGCACCGATCACCTGAGGTGCAGCGGCTGCCTCAGTGTCGGCCCCCTCGGGCTCCTCGCCGGCCAAGCCTGCCACAGCCATGCCGCTGATGCCTGCCGCAGCAGCACTGGCTGTGCGCCCGGTTGCCTGGCTAGGCTCAGACGCAGCCCCTTGGCGCTGACCTGCAGTAGGAGATGACAGCACAAGATGAATGATGCACTGTTCCTGCTCAGATCAACAGCATTAGCAATGAAGCTTGACGATGGCAATGCCACAAACATCAAGCGGACAGCGGACAGGGTGTCAGGAGAGTGGCAAGCTCTGCGTTTATACGCTTCTGACAAATTCCTGCAAGAGGAAGCTTCTCAGGGTGCAAAAGGGCTCATTGCCTTCACTGGCCGCCTCCTCTGACAGCCAGTGTAGCATGCAAAACAGAAGTGGTACGCACGACACGAACGCTAGGTAGTAGGATTAGATGCAGAGCCAGACGCCTCACCTCTGGGCTTGAACTGGACTGCTCCCGCCCCGACTGCCAGCACCATCTTCTCTGCTTGCTCCGGCGCACCCCCATCAGCCTCCCCCTCTGCAGTGGGGGTACCCCGAGCCACGGCCTGAGAGCTGGACACTGCCTGGCGTAGGAGCGCCGCGTCCGCTGAGGCCGAGCCGGCCTGGTCACCACCACCCACTGTCAGCCCCTCGCCCAAGTCATACACTGTGTACCTGCAGGCAGTATGAAGGGGGGTTCACAACGATCCTTGCATAGACAGGCATTGCAGGCATAACCCTCTGCTTTATCAACTGCCTCAAGCTAGAACAGGCGTATAGATAAATATGGATGCACGTCAGTTACTGGCAACATTCCCACAGTGAAAGCACGTCAGACCTCGTCGCAAGCGGGCGAGCGCCCCACTCTTGCCACCGTGGTGTTGTATTTGCAGCAAGAACCACTCAAACAGAACCTCATGTAGCGCTCAGCAATCCACCCAATGTTGCCAGGATGTCGCAGCAACAGCCACTCAAACACAGACCAGGCCTGATGTGACGTACCTTTCTGGATGTTTGACGTGATCCGGCACGTAGCCCGGCCGCTGCCAGTTAAGCAACAATGGCCTGGCGCGCCCGCCCCGCGCCGGCCGCATGATTGCCCTGCCACGGCCCGCCCGTGCCACTTCAGCACCTGATTTGCCTGCTGCTGTATTGGCTGTGAAGCGCACACGCTTGCCCTGCCTTGCCCCGCCAGGCATTGTGGCATCAGCACCCTCCTCCGTACCCACACTCTGCCCGACAGCATCTGGCCCTTGGTTCGCTTCCTGCATGCCGCCCCCTGTGTGTCCGTGAGCCTGTACTGCTTGAGTAGGCTGCTGGGCTTGTGGGGCAGGGCGCTCCAGCCGGTCAAACACAGACTTGCGTGGGGCCTGGCCAGGCGGCGTTGAGGACACCTGAAAACAAGCAGAATACAACCTTGACACACATGCGTCAGCAGTATGCTAAGTTTGCACTTCAGCAGAGCGTGCCTGTTACCAAGCTGACGGCGTGGTACCAAGGTGTGGCAAAAGACTAAGCCTTGCCATGCCCTGAGCATTCGAACATCAGACGATACCCGGGCATGATGCAGGGATGCTGAGGGCGTTGAATGAGTGAGTGAGTGCCTTTCTATACCTGTATCATCCGACAAGTCGAACAGAAAACACCTCGAGCTCCATACACAACATCTTCATACTCGCATTGCAAAGGACTGTGTGTGGTGTGTGTGTCGTCACCTTTGCCTCGTGCTGGCTGGTCGCAGGCTGTTCTGTGCCAGCCTGGGTCTCCAACTCCATATCCTGAGGGGCACCATTGGTCAGCGCAGCCCCAGCCCTGGCACTGGCTGCCCTCTGCTCGGACATGCGGTCAAACACATTGCCATCCGGCACCTGCACCACCATGCACAAACTGGGAGAAATGAGGGACATCTGGTGGACGTGGACAGCAAAGGCACTCACGGACACCTGCTCTTCTTGCTCCTCTTATTCGTGGCAATCTCATTCTAGGACTGGGCCTTGGGCCAGCCACAAAATGGAATTCTTTGCGAATGAAGTTCGGATCATTTGTCTCCTCCATTTCCATCCATGACTACAGAGTATCCCTTCAAAAAACTGATTTGTCAACTGAGGAGTCAGGTGTTCAATCCTGATAGTCGGGAGGAGTGTCGGTACTGCAATGTCATGTGATAGGTGTGTGCTAAAGCTTCTCAACCTGAGTGGGCGTGAGTGACTATAAGCGCTGCAAAAAGCCGTCAGCTGTGCCCTGTATGTATGCATGTTGTCTTGGCACCTCTGGCCATCCCTGACATCAGATCATGCATGCAGCACATACCTCCATGGAACCATGTGGCCGGCCGCTGTCTGACGGGGCTTCCAGACCCTGCCACCCTGCGTCTGCAAAGCGATCATACTCATCCTCCTCTTCCTCCTGCTCAAATTGCCGCCTGAAAGCTGCAGTGTGGCATGCACCAGGCCTCTGCTGGTTGTCAGCCTCTGCACTGTCCTCGTCCTCGATGCAAGCCTTGGCATCCATGTCCTCACTGTCGATCAGCGCTTGAGGCATGACCTGAAAGCAGAAGATGAACAATTATTATGCCTCAGGTGTGATGTCCTGGTCCACCTGCCTCTTGCTGCCCGGCATAATGCAGACCTGGGCACCCAAGCCCGCCTCCTCATCGGAGTCCTCTTCTTGTTCTGCATCCACTACGGGCCGCCCAGCGTTGAAGGGTTGGGGATGGGACTGCAGGCTCCATGTGCTTCCACCACCCAGAGCACCAAACACGTCAGCGAGGCGATCAGCTAGCGGCTTCTTGGCTTCCATTCTGTTTGTGGCTTTGACACTGATCATCAAACTTGACTCATGGCAAAACCCCGGTGTGGCATGGGAAAACGATCCAGGCGTAACCGCTGCCGGGCGAGGTTCGTGGGACCGATGACCAAATAGCGGAGCAGTGTGCCATCCTGTGCGTGCTGGGGATCATGTCAGGGCGCTTGCTCGGCGCAGCCGGCTGGCATGTGTACAGTCACATCGCCAAGGGCTCGCAAGCAGCGCACACCTGGCTGCCGGGCGTAAGCAATGTACCCACATTCTGCTTACCACCACTCTTAGCTTCGCATGTAGCTCCTGTAAACAGAACATGCACTCCTCACAGCCAGATATCCTCTGCCTCACCCTTAGCAGTCAACCCAGCATGGAGAGGCTTTTCCACAAGCAGGTGAGCTTACTGCATGCAACTTGGTTACCATAACTCCCTCGGTGTGCAAGCAGCTGTCCCGGCGTGTACATTATTGTGTACATTATTGTGTGAGCATTGTTTGCTCCTCATTACACGCAGTTCGCATGCAGGGCCTGTGAGCTCGCTGCACTCCCATGAGGGGCCCACACAGCCGCAGCTTCAGCCTCAGTTGGATGCACCTCCAGTCATTATCAGCCCACAGTGTTGCCGAGTGGTCATCATCGGATGGATGGGGTCAAAGCAACGCTACTTGGAAAAGTAGGCCTGGCAGTGGCTGACCTGCCTGCAGGCCTTTTGGCCATTCCATCACAGCATGCTGCTCTACTATGGGCATCGTGACAGGCTCCTTTAAGACCCTCTAACTTTGGCAGCTATTCTCAGTCCAGCACTGCAGCTGCAGCTGAGGCAACTAGGTGCACATCAGCATCACCCAGGTCACTGCATGGTGCACTGCCGTGTGTCGTTGCCTGTCACCGACTTGTCACATGCAGCCTTTCACCTGAATAACCAACACCGAAATCTTCACAGAAGATGCTGCATGGTCACCCAAGACCCACCACGTTCAGCGGAGATGTGACCTTGAGCAGGAGACTCAGGCTGCACCGATATCTGATCACCCCCTGCTTTCACCTCTCAGGTACTCCAACTTGTGGCGTCGCAGCGCAGACCATGAGGTGTTGAGCCTGCGCACGAGCATCCCCATGACGCTCATGCGCTGGAGGGGCGTGGTCACGGCAGGAAACGACATAGACAGGGTGGCGCGCATGCACATAGAGAACCCAGCCATGCCAACCATATATCATATATTCAGGCAGGTGAATGCACGCCTGCAGTCGAGCACCTGTGCCTGCTCAGAGCGGTGGCGACATCATACCACTCGAGCAGACCACTGTGTACAGCAGCAGCACCCTGATAGCACAGCACCGATACGTAGACACGCAGATGTTGGCCGAGCTGCAGGCTGTGTGAACTCAGTCTGGCAGTTTTGAATGCGAGCAGTATTTGCTGCTCAAAGTCCTGCAGATTTTTCACGTCCGCCCTAGTCACAGGACATGAGTATAAAACAGGGCATCGCCCAGAGCAATTGCTGATTTTTGTGCAGTCTGAAGCCTGCCCACCATGGCATGCATGCTGCCCAGCTTTGATACCCTGCCTTGCGCTGTCAGTTGACATGGCAGCCGCTGCTGCCCAAATCTTTCCTCACGCTCATGCATGCCTATGGGATGCCATGGGCCATGCATGTCTGTTATCAGGGTATGCATGCTGGTCAGCTTTGCTGTCCTTCTACTCGGTCAGTTGCCACGGCTGCCTGCCTCTCTCCACATGGTCATGTATGTCTTGCGCCCCGCAGCACGGGTGGTTTCATCCATGCAGGCACCATGTGGCGCTGGATGGACCAGGTGGACGACCATGTGCTAAGGCAGGACCTGCTGGGGGAGGTCAAGGTGAGCGCATTGCGAAACTGGGCCGTCATGGGAGTGTAATGAGTGGACGTATTGCTCGGCACACACATGCAGTCAGGCGGGCAGCACGAACAAGCATCTGCCATGGTCTGAAGGGTGTGCGTGTCGCGTCATGTCAAGGGCGCTTTTCACGCTATGGGATGGAACAACTAGGTCGGGATAGATCAGAGCAAGCAAAATGTATAACCACAGAGAGGTGTGCACACAAGCAACACAATGCACTTGCGGTATGCCAGCCTGGTCTCTTGTGCCCTGTGGGTTGGTACTGGCTGCCCGCCCTATGCGTTTGGGTCCACACCCGTCTGTTGCAGGGTATTATATTCGACTCGGCTCCTGCCACGGTCAACGAGGACATGGCATCAAGGTGAGGGCTGAACAAGCCGTGAAATGCGCCACACAGTACCAGGGTGGCAGGTCCAGGCAAGGCATCAGGCGCAGTCGCTGCAGCAGGCAAATGGTGCCAGAGTGCCTTGGGTACTGTTCAACTAGACGGTCCAGGCTGTCAGTGTTGCTGTTTGTGTGGACGGTTCAGGGCCATAACGTCAGCGCTCCTGGGCACGTCAGCTGAGCAGACGCACCCCCTGGCGGAGTCGCTGACCGGCCTTGCCCGCTCAGCACTGGGTCGCTACCTCCAACGGCCCTCCATTAAACAAAGAACGGAAGAAGTGAGGGCTGGGACATCTCTCGCGGTGACTGTGCTGTCGTGCTTGTGCCAGCAACGTTTCTGTGTACTACTGACTGCATCCAGCCAGCCCGGGGAAGCAACAGCGGACTCGTCACTTCCAGCACGCTGCTCATTGTGATGGTTGCATTGGCCAGACTACTGTCAGTTGAATTGAATAACATTGGACAGAACATACTCTGCTGTAGTTGGCTGTTGTGTATGATAATGCCTTTGCTTCGGTTGGTTGCTGTGCATGTTGCTGCGCAGGTGTACGATGCATGGGAGGAGCTGGCGCCCACGTGTCCCCAGCTGTACCTCTATTCCGAGGGGGACTCGCTGGTGCCCACGCATGATGTGGAACAGTACATGAAATTACAGGTCTGAATACAGGCGGCAGTTGGTTTGCAGGGGTGCTGCTAATGCAGTACAGTTCGGGACGGGCAACCGGCATGGTTATGCAACACGCCGGTTCATTGCAAGAACTAGCATTAGGCGCCTCCGCCTTGTAGGTTTGCTTATCATGCTGAGTCCGACAGTAAGTATCATCTGTCTCCTAGCGATTGTTTGTTGCTGTCGTTTGTGCAGGAGGCACGTGGCGTGGAGGTGTTTTCCCACAGGTGGCAGGACTCGGGGCACTGCGAGCACTACCGCAAGCACCCGCACGAGTACGCGTTCCACATATCGCAGTTCATGAGCCACGCACTCAAGGACTGGTAGCCCGCTGCAGAACGGGTGCAGCCGCAGGGCAACAAAAAACGAAAGTTTTTTCTTCTTTTTTTGGCACTGGCGACTGTGTTGTTACATGGCACGCAAGGGAAGGGGTGGGGATTGTACAGAAAATGACCATATCAAGGAGTGGGTATGCCTGACCGGCTTGTGTGCATGCCAAAAGTGTAAGGAGCTTGAACTCAAGATTTTAGGCCATTCTGAGATCGTTCTGAGATCGCTCTGAGATCGACTGGGATAACGAGGTTTGCGGTCAGGATAGCACTACCAGGGGTGGCCACCACCATTACTATCGCGGTGTGTGATAATCCCCTTCACTTGTAGGTTGGACGGGCTGGAGTCCCCCCCTTCTTGTGAAAATCTGTATCCAAGTCCCCAAAACGGCCCAGGGTACTTTTTAGACTCTTTCCTTTTGGTATTTTTCGTTCAACGGCCCCAGCACAACGAATTCAAGGCTGCTGAAGATGTGGCTGGATGCAGCTCGCTGAGAGCTATCCAAATCCATCTGTATTTCCCGGATCGGCCATGTGGTGGTTTAGTATGGGCTGGGGAAGTATCAGACGGTGCCGGCGCTGGCGTGGCCTGGTTCAATCTGGCGGTTTTGCCGTTTTTATTTGGTTTCACAACTTGTGGTGAAAGACTCGCAACGTCGCAGAGTCATACCACTTCTGCTGGTCATTGACAGGCATGTCATGTCACTTTGCACGCGTTGCGACATCTTCACTTCAGGGCCCGCTGGCATGGAACAGTACACGTGTTGATCTTTGTCTGTTCACTCAGTTGACTTCCCCTTACGAAGGCATTCCTGCCTGGCCAACCCTTCGGACGATCACTGGTGAAGGAGTCAAACACTCTGGGCGACACCTGGCTGCCTTGCCAAGCTGAACATGTTCTGCATGCTGACTCTGGCTGTAGCTCAGAACATCTTGGTCCCCATTACAGCACCAGCCCTGTTCCTCTGTCCACCTGTCTGCACGTGCCGGTTTACAGGTTCGATTACGTAAAATCTGAATGTCCTTGTGATGAGGGCTTGTGTGCAAGTTGCAGGCCGTACTGGTCGGTCAATTGTACCAAGGCAAGACAACAATTGCACGTCATCCCACGCACGTCAGGGGGTTTCCCACCCTGCAGGTGGACGTCCTTGTGATGCCACTTTGTCGATACGGTGGCAGTCCCTTTCTCCGATCGCCCAAGTATGCAATCAGCCCATGTGACCCGGCAACCAACCTGGCAGCTTATGCTCACTTACATGGTTGGCTGGTGGCAGTGTGGCCAAGTTGCCCTGACCCAAACCTAGTGGGTCTGTTAACTACCCACTGTGGCAATGGCATTTGAGAGACGATGAATTTAAACCATTTACATGTTTTCAGGCCCCTGGGTCTAACGAGGTATGCGGTCAGGATAGGATTCTGGGATTACACCCCATGGTGGGTCTGTTACCGATTGGTCTACTCCAATTGCAGTATCCAGTATGCATAGCCACATTCTCGGCAATGGCCCCCAGCATGTCTTGCAGGGCCCTAGATGAGGATTCCAATGCTGCGAGCTGCGGAGCAAAGGGACAAGCCCATTGGCAGTGGCAATGGCATTGACACTACACCTCATCCTCAATCTTGTTAAGTGACAGGAAAATCAACCAGTATAGTGGATCGATTGTGTAGTGGATTCTGATTGGACAAACAGACCATCGCTGTACTTCATCAATCCCCGTCAGATCACTGAGTCACCTGGAGGATGCCGGGACCACTGTTGATTTGAATTCAGATCACCCTCCCTCATTGCATGCCCTGCCAGCTGATTGGAGGGCGAATATGCATGCGGAGTACCGTACCGACCCTTGCTTTTAGTTGGAAAATAAGCCCCAAAAAACGGACTTGGCCGGATAAATCAGGTAAAATCGAACATTACTGGTAAAGTCCTGCTGCACGGTTGAGTGGGTTACATTTGGATGGTCAGGTGTGTGGCATTTCAATGTGTGTTTGATAGGATGTGTGTTTGATGGGAAAGCACGTTTTTGGATTTCAGCCGGAGATCCATACAACACAATCCGACTAGTGCACAAAAAAATCCGGCCAAACTGTTGAAACATTCCGACTAGTTCCAGGGTGTGGTAAGAAAACTTCCCTTCGAAGGCTCTGCGTTGGCACGCAAATCAAGCACGGGAGCATGCAGCATGCACTTGGTTGGGGGCATGCACTCATGTACAGACGCTTAGGCAGCCCCTGCATAGCCGCAAATCATAAAGACCAGAGTTGCATGGCCGCAACCATGCAACTTCTCCTGCATGCTGCATGGCCTCATGGAATGACCGTACGGGGGTGCGTGAACAGCGCAGCTTGCCAGAGAAAGCAAGGCTGCTTCCGCTCGACAATGATGTCACTGCAGTGCGTAAGGAACAGCCAACGCGGATGGAATCCAACCGATGTCGGCCGTTTTCTTTGTACGGGGGCGAACCGCGAGGATATGCGTCTCGGCAAAGTGTGGAGTCGCTCTCTTCAATCAGACATCAGGTCGCATCGTAATGAACTAGAGTCAAGCAGTCCTTTCGTGCCAGGTCTTTGTGGTGCCGTCTATACTTCACGACGCGGAGAGCCTGGGCTATACCTCACCACGCCAGGCTGGGCTCGGCCCCACCACAAGGAGGCAAAGAAAGGAGTAACAAGGCATTGAAGGGGCAGTCTACAACGGCAGCAAGTGCTGGCACAAGGAAGAGCAAAACAGGTGCGCAAGCTGTGGAATGGCAGCGATGCAGCGCTCGTTAGGTGGCAGTGTTCATTTCCCCATCGATGTAGAGTTCTCAGAAGCGGCTGATCCGTCCGAGACCAGCTTTGATGTATCTCTCGAACAACGTCAAGCCCGTCCTTTTCAGAACCCTGCCTTGTAATCATTGAATAGGTCAGCCATCACTTGCGTTGAAGGCGCATGCTTTGTGGCGGTAGGCTAGGGTCACCACGCCTCCGTCGTGTCTGCGTCGTGTCTGTCTTGCCAACTCCTCGGTTTGAGGACCCTTGTCACGCTGCACATTGGCGGCCGAGCTACCACTCTGTTTACACACTAGCCCAGACACAGTGAACTCTGCGGAGCCAGGGCTTGAAGACCACGTCAGCTGCTTAGGGTTGCTGCTGAACGTTCTGGCAACTCCATACATGAAGCCTTCGCTCCCTGCGCAGATAGCATGGCATTCTTGCTGTCGACTTTGGCTGCCCTACCTTGCCGCAGGAAAAGCCGAAGATTTGAGTCCGATCAGAATCAACACAATCAGGATGGCTCAGACAGCTACTGCTACAGCCGGCCTCAAACGCACTGCTCCAGAGGGCGCTGTGCGTGTCAGCGAGCGTATCAGCAGGCGCCGGGTGGTTCAGAATGTCTCGTCTTCTGCTGTTGTCGAGACGAGCACGTATGCGGGAGACCCGGTGCCAGAGAGGCCTACCGATCCAACATCCCAAGACGCGGCACACGGTGTATGTGCTTCTCAGTTGGGCTGCACACTGGGCGTGCCGTGCCAACCGCACTCTGCCGCGGGTAATGCAAGACCCGTGCCGGGTCCTGTGCTGGGCTTGCCAACCTACCCGCCTGGCAAGGGTTGCTTTCCGCCATTCTCCTGCCCCCCGCCGGCCTTCATGATGTTCATGATGCAACAGCACATGCACCGACAAATGCAGCAATTGCAACACGCAGCAATGGCCTCGGGTTGGCCAAACAATGGCCTTGGATTGGGGCCCATGCCAAGTTATCCTCCTGGTATTGGTGCTTTTCCGGGCATGCCGAGCATGGACTCTGCAGCTGCAGGCTGGTGTGGCGGGGCCAGTCGACCAGCTTCCAATCACGACCTTCAGCAGGGTCCCCCATGGCGCCCAGCCCTTTCCCCTTGACCCTTGCACTGCCACCCTCCACCTTCGCCAAGGAGCAGACATACATGCCCATCAGCACACACTGCGGTGTGGCCCGCCAAAGCTGCTCAGCCACCATGACGACCAGCACTGGTGACAAAGAAAAGGCGGACAGCAGCAACAGCCACGAGACCACACAGGCAGATTGCCTGACGGACCTGGAGTTTGCCACGTTCATAGATAGCTTCCTTGTCCCGGATGCTGCTGATGAGCTCTCGGGATCAGTCACTGGCGATGCTGCGGTGAGTGCTTGTCCTGACCCTGTGCCATGGCCCAATGGTTGCTAGCACTAGACATGCATTTAATCCTGATCACCATGGCTATCATCATGACATGACATCCAGATATTCACTGATGCCGCAAGTTGTATGAGAGATTTTGGTAAATCTGAACAATCTGCTGAAACAAATGAGTGAATAGGATAGGATAGGAGCTCACCTGGAAACTCGTAGGGCCAGCCCTGCCTCAATGTATGTATGCTGACCAAAACAGTTGTTGCAACAGACATTTTAGAGAGTACCTGATGCTAGACCTTGTATGCCCTTGCCTTTGCTTCAACAGTTGGACCTGCAGCTGGACTTGAGCGATCTTGTCACGGACATCGACGCCGCAGCTCCTGTGGATATCAACGTGTTGCTCAAGGACATGGAGGGGGGGGATGACGTTTGAGTATTTGCAGATGTGCATGCGGTGCGGCATGTGCAGATTGCAGCTGGAGGCCCGCACAGGCGCGATGAAAGAGAAGTGGTGTGGAATTGTGTTGAAAATGGCGTTTTGTCGGAAGGGCTTGTTGGTGGCAACCAGGGCAGGGCCAATGCCTTGCGTAGAGGTGTGTGCAGCAAGGCATGCAGCTCTGCTAGCATTGGGTACAGGTATTGTTCATATGCCTGAGGGGTCTGGGAGTCCAGCGGCTGGTGTGGCACAGCTGCCCTTATGGTGGGCCAGGCTGTGCGTGGTTGACAGACCTGCATTGCTATACACGCAATGTGGTGGGGTACCTTCTTGTCACGTGGTACGCCACTGAAGAACTGGGTGTTAAGAACTGGGTGTTGAGATAGATGGCCTGAGATAGACGGCCTCGGATCAGGTGGCAACAAGTTTCCGTCCTTAATCATGTTCTAGTGAGCATAGACTCAAACAGCGCTTCCGGTGCCCTGCACGCCTGTCAAAGCACAGTCGCAGGTCCCTCGATTACCGGTGGTGCACTTTGGCTGGTTTGCACAATGCTCATGACCGTTACAAACATGTGGCGTTTCATTGTGCATGTATGACATCAATCCTGCAAGCACAGGTATGGCTTTCTATTGGATTTGAGGGTTTCAAGGGTCCAGTGCAGCATTGGTATTACACGTGCTGCCTTTGGCCACCACGCTCAAGCCTTGCACTGAATCTCTGAGCGGCAATGGTGAGGAAGTGGACAATACCAGCATAGCACTTGCTTCCAAGTTTTATTTGCAGTCGAAATTGTGAGAGGTGATCGTGTATGCACAGGCACACAGATGATTACTTTTTGGCTACAGTACTCAATTAGCAAAGCAGATCACGTGAAGGCAATGGTGGCTGTGCCATGCATAGGCCGTGTGGTCTGGGCAGGCATGGTCATAAGTTGACTTCCAAAGTCTGTTGGTCGCACCCTTTTCTTTCATGTTTCACACGTGTGCACACATTCAGCATACACGGTTCATTTGGCCGGGAGCTGCACATTCATGGCCCTCATCGCTTGCCGCATGTGTACTGACTGAGATGGCAACGGCGTCCCATTTTGGGAAGGTGCGCTAATGCCTGTACATTCTATCCCTTATCGTCAGGTTGACCCAGCCTGCACCTGCAGCATAGCAGGCCTTTCCATCCCGTGTCTACCCAGTGCGACAGTACATTGAGGACAATTGAGAAGGAACCCGGGCTGATGAGGGGTGAAGAAGACCAACCAGGTGGTCCGCTTTTGGGTTTTGATTTTTGGGCCAACTCCTGGTGACTGGGTTGCAACCATCTATGTGTCTGCTGCCAAGCTTCTGTTTTGATCAGTACTTGCTGTTCCCTTAGCACACTGGGTGTGCTTAAGCCCTGTGCTCAGAACTCTGGGTGTTTTGTGGGCCACCTGTGTTTTTCGGCAGCTGGCGTAACTTGAGAAGAGTCACACGGTTGCAGGGTTGGCTGCATCTGCTCAAGTATGCACAACAGTACACCGGATACGTGAACCCCTGTTTGTTGAAAGTGCACGGCATGTTGAACAAGAGGCACTTGAACAGAAGCTAGTATCCTGCTGTCTGGCATCCATATCCTGGTGCGCGAGCGGTGATGTGTGCATGGCTCAGCTGCGGCACAGGGCTGTGACTTGCAAACGATTATCCAGGTCGTGACCTTGTCGCATGGGATTTATGTTGCAGTTATTATTATTATTGAGTCCAAACCATGGAATATGTGTAAAACATTGTCAACGTACAGAGGCTGTCAATCTGAAAGTGTGAGTGGGTAGCGAATTGTTCATGACTGGCGTCTGCAGCTATACTTCAGGTTGATGTCACACTCTTTTGGCACGCGATTGTCGCCACATGAAATCCAGCTGTCAGCTTGTGATTATTTCTCTGACCAGCATCCAGATGGGTCTTACAGCTCGAGATTTCTGAGCATTTGCAAGACCAACCACTACATGTACATTCTCATGCCACCCTCTCAAGAGTCATTTCGCAGGACATGAACACTGCAGAGCCAGCTCTTTGCAACAGACGTAGGAACGTATATTAACCTTCAAAAGAGCACGTGCTAGTCTGTGCTGACACATGCACAGGCCTTTCACTGTTTTCGAATACGTCCATCTCTGCCAACACTATGTTCATGGACGTTACTTTCAGGATACCAACAAAAAGAAGTTTGGGACAATTTTGGGACTGGCACTGGAACCAGTGTGTGTCAGCTACCTAGCCAACACACTCCATGAATGGGATGTTATCACCCATAGCTCGTGCTGATGTTGCTGGAAAGTGACGCTGACAAAAACAGCGTCTTGACCCCCAAACTGCTTACTGTTGTCTTTTGCGCTGTCTGCATGACTGCATGGATAGCCCAAGCTCACTAGGAAAAGTTGCTGCATTGTCAAAGCCCTCAGCAGGGGGCCAAAAAAGGCAGAGGCATGGTTCTTCTGGTGTGAAGTGACCATAGCGTGCAAGGAACTGGCAAGGCTCCTAAGGACCCAAACAAGATGGGGCACAGCCTCGGCTGCAGTACTGGCACAACCCATGTATGCTTCACGCAAAAAAAAAGCGAGTCACTCGCTATTTAGCAGGTCCTACACTGGTTCCAGTGTTGTAACTGGAAATTGTCCCAGAAAACATCTTTTTTTTGCCCTGCTTCACTCTGTCTAATCCAAGAAGAAGGTCCGTTGATCCAAGACGTGTCACGTGTTCATGATACTGACGTATAGGACTTGCTGCAGGCCCATCACTGGTAAGAGCTCCATCTGACTTTGGATTCTGTGCCTGGCGGCGTCAGAGAGAGTCAGACCAGGCGCAGATGCACATGCCCTCGCTCTACCTCAACAACACAATGTGAGTCAAGCACCCAAATGTACTCTCAACAAGAGTGATTGTTAGTAAGAGAGTTTTGAACACAGTTTCAATCCTACTTGACAGGACGAAGTACTCCAGCCCTTGACAGTCGTGCTCCTCACGCTGTTTCACTAATACGTTCATTAACCAGACTGTGGCTGCAAACCTCGTGTTTCTGTTGCTATAAGCTGTTCTACTATGAATTGTACCGGCATACGCCGAATAGATGCAGACTGGTGCTTGCTCAGTTCACATAGGATTTGAGTGAGTAGCAGATTTCTGCGTACAAGTACACTCACCCACCTATGTCATACAATCGTTCGTGCAAGCAAACGCACGCTCGTGTTCGTACGCACGAGCCACCAAACGCATACCGGCGCACGAATTTATACTTTACTACTGATTCCATGAATTGTTGAATACGCGTGCGGATTCACTGCCCCATACTTATGCCTGGTTGCCAATCCTTTGCCAGCAAGATGTTGTGGGGTTGTCGTCTATTCATGCCTGGATGGCCGTTTGTTGTTGATCTGTCAGTGTGCAAGCCCTCCTTGGAACTTCTGGCACTACCTGCCAACCTGCCAACCCCGCCATGGAAATGATGACTATCAACTTGACTGCTGGCTTGGCACTCGATGTCCGGAGTTTCAACGCAGTTTTATTTGCCACGTGTTGCCTGCTGTGCTGTTGACTTGGCTGGGGTGCGCTTCATGAACAAGCGTGCGTTGTGCATCCAACTGGCCAGCACACCGGTCGTCAGCCCCAGCTGGTACTGCTCCAGCAGCGCCCACCTGCCGGAACCAGTGGCCTGCCAGCAGGGCAGCCACCTGCAGCCAACACACGAGCCATGAGTGAAGGCCCCAAACAGTCCTCAGGCAGCAACCTTCGCGAGTAGCAGACAGTTTGTGGCCAAAACAGGATCGACGTATAGTTTTGTTGACCACCAGTATTCATTCGGTCCAGGTGGTCCTCCAGGCTGGAAAGGCTGGATGGCCAGCATGGCTTGGACGCTGCCAGGTTCCTGATTGTTAGATTGGTTCACTCCTTTTTACGGAGGGCATCGTCCGAACCTGCTAGCAACAAGTCTTTTTCGTGGCCTGGGGTATCTGACATGTGGTAGTGCGACCAGGTTCCTGATTGTCCTGAACAGGGCACACACATGGGCACGCCTAAGCTGTCTGCTTATAATTAGTGTACCTGGCTGCTGGATCGCTGAACTGGCCTGTTGCCTCGAGGGCCGCAGCTCCACCGCCATAACGGACCTTGGACGCCGCAATGCTCTGGAACGGGTAGAATTTTTGCTGCACATGCCAGCAATACGCATGGTGTGCATGTTGTGTGCATGCTCTACTGCGTGCATCGACAGACCATGGGGTGCAATGTGTAGGAGGCTAATCGTATACAGAGCGAGCTGAAAGGTTGACATGGTTGGCGTCTTGACATCTCATACATAGCGGTAGAAAGTTGACTCAGTGGGCATCAGATCATGATCAGTTTGCACAACACAGTTTGTCGCACTTGTGTGGACTGGCTGTAAAACAGTGTGCGGCATGCAGCATGATGAACATGAAAGTCACTACTTACGCCATGCTTCCACAGCCAGTCAAAGCTCCAGCGAACCTGCATGGTGCAACAGAGTAGTTCGTTCAACCCAAATGCTTGTTGTGTGATGCGCAGATGGCTGACAACTCATGTAACATGTCACGTAACGTGGGAACCAAGTTCGTGTTAGGCAGTACGAGAAGTACTCAGCAAGTTGTTGGACATGCCCGGCACATTCATTGAGAAGACAGGTCGTGTGCTGGTACCAGCAATCATCTACCTAGCATCTACCAGCAAGGCTTGTTTTACTCACCATAATGTTGTGGCGGAATGCCGTCCCATCCTCTTTCATACAGCAGACCGGCAACAAGCCCAAAGACAGTACCCAGCCGTGGCCTGCGTCAGTAGAGCCGTTGGCACCTTCTGTCGCGCTTGCAAGCGCCCCGCTGGCAGGTTGGCCAGAAGGAACCAGGTGAGGCGTCACGAGGTCGGTACACTCGCACACTGGTGCTGCTTCAGCAGACTCAGACGCAGGTTCCTCGCGACAAGGTGGCACGTTGACAGCAGCCGCGCGATGTGTACTATTGCCCACATGGTCACGACCCGAGGACTCGGCGCCGGCCTTCACATGACGCGGGAAGCCGTTGCCGTGATGAACGCCATGAGTGCAGGCGTTGCCGACAGGCATCCCTGTGAGGACGGCGTCAGATAACGGGCCAATCGTGGTGACCATTGAAGACGCACAAGCTGCACAGTCTTCCTGTTCCTGCCCCGCACTCAAAACAGCTGCATGCTGGCTGTCAGGCGACGCGGTGCTTCCAGTTCTTGCTTCTTGAGTGGCCAGACCAGCACTACTGCTCGCCACGTGCGCGTTAGGTTGTGTTTGGGGGCGAGAAGTGTTCTCTCCACTCTCCTCAGCTGTCGGGGCTTCTGCGTCCTGGACCGTGGCAGCAGCAGCAGCAGCAGCAGCAGCGGCAGCTATGCGTTTCTGCAAACGGCGGGCGGCCTTGGCCGTCATGGCTGGCGACTGTCCAGTTTGGACAGAGGTCATTGCTGAGGTTTTGGCAGGTGCTTGCGCTGTAGCATGCCTGCGCGTGGCGGCGCCATGCTGTTCCTTGTCATGTTGCTCCTCCTGCTGACGCTGATACTCCTGCTGCCGCTTCTGCTTTTGCTGCTTCGCCTGCTGCTCCTCTTGACGCAAAGCATCCAGTACAACCTGTACGGTGGCGACAGTAACGAGTAGGCACATGTCGATCCACTTGCGCCACCTCCGCCATTTGCAGACTGGTGCCAATTTGGCAGCTTGTGACAGCAGTGGAATATTTCACATGTGGCACTTTTGCCATTTGTCACGACAATCAACATCAACATGTACTGACATCGAGTAGTGACGATGTGTGTGTGTGTGTGACATGCTGATAGCTTTAGGATGCGCGCTGCGGTGCCAAGGTTGAAGTTGGAGCAGAGCACGCTGTACAAATCCGGCCGCGTCACTTGCCTTAGTCATGAGCGACACGGTGCTATTAGGCGCATTTGAAGCAGTGCGCACGACGTTCCTCAGATACCCCACCAGCTTCCCGTCCTCGTGCATAGGGTCCAGCACAGCGAACCCTACTACGCGATGTTCTCGGCCTCCGGCGTCACTTCCTATGATGCCGCTGCCCCACCGCCCGATGCCGCTGCTAGTCCTGCTGCTGCCGGCCAGCCCAAACAGCTCGGAGTCCACTTCAATCCCTGATTTGCCATTCCCATTGTCGCTCATGCTGCTGACGTCGAACCCTGCCTCAAGGCTGCTGGTAGAGCTGACTGGAAGAAAGGCGTGGGAGGGCGTGACAGCTGGTGCATCATCACCGGACAAGTCGTTCTTGGTTGAGCTGGCGTCTTTTATGGCAGCATGCGTGAAGGGGCATGGCGCCCAAGCGATGAAGATGCGTGTGCCTAAGCGAACAAGACATTGCAAGCAACGGAATTCGTGGCCTGGGGCACCTGACATGCAGACCATCCCAATGTTGTACTCAATGTGCCTTAATGCAGAAATCACCATTCGCATGCCACACCAAACCTACATACTTTGCTCTTCAAAGTATGAAGGTCTGAGCATTGAGCAGCAACATGGTGCAAATAAGCCCTGGCACCCACCCGGAGGCTCATTTTCGAACATGGGAGGGCGCAACATGAACCACGAGCTTGCTGCGGTAGGGCCTTTGCTTGCCTCCCACTCGGTGCTGACAGCACACAGTTGGGCAGCCACGTCGGGCGTCAGTGCCAGGACCCCGTTGACGCGTGGTGCCTCCTCAACCACCACACCCGCCTGCACATAACGCCATGGCAGGAATTGGGCGACATAAGTCATCAGGTGTCTCAACCTTGACAACTTCACGGCAATACATGCCAGGATTGTAAGGCTACCTAGTGGTTTCTTCGATGGTTACACACTTTGCAAAGCACGCTGCTGTCGTACTCCAGTCGCGATCGCGCATAAACAATGCCATGATTATGTTTTTAGTCGCATAGCGAACCCACTGTATCGGATTTGTTGATAATGCTGAATGGAAGCCAAACACGCACTGCCTGTTGATCATGTGCAAGTGCGCAGCAATCCGCAGCACACTGCATATGGCGAGGCACATACAATTGTATACCTTCTGTGCACGTGCTGCATCCAGCCTGATGGCCCTTCCGTTCGCGCCCACAAAGTTGTAGGCCTCCACTATCAGCTGTGTCTCGCCACCCATTGAGTTGATATCGTAGCCTAACAGATCACTGCAGCAATCACGGCACATGACAGACACACTTGTACAGATACAGATACATGGGGAATCAGGCACTGCCACGTTGACAGCACTTGCTGATCTGGCAAGCTGGCAGGGAAATGCATATAAACAAATGAGATAGGTAACGAGTAGGCTGCATAGTTTTACGCTGTAGCAGTACTAGAACACACAAGAAAAAGAAGTTTGCCAGTTCTGGGACATATGGGTGGTGTCACTGGGATTGGTTGAGATGTGTGTTGGGTTAGTCAAGTTTAATGTGGTGTGAGACTGAGATGTGGCGGTGTGGTGTGAAATGGTAGG
>QAXH01003654.1:0-12061 GCA_004335635.1 Chloromonas sp. AAM2 | reverse complement strand
ACACACAATGGTTGCTGGCGGTAATACAGACCAATTCACACAAACTGTCCCAGAACTGGCAAACTTCTTTCTTCAAAGGCGGTAGCGACAGCGCTGTACCTGATCAGAACACCACAGGAATGAGAGAGGTGCACAAACGTTGCACGCTTGTGCCGTTTGATGAAGGCTGATATGAGCTCACGCCACCTGTACGTAAGGCGGGGGCATCCACAGCCGAGAAAGCCGAGCAGACATGCAGTCATGCAAATGCTGCTTGGATGGTGGTGGCATACACTGTACAAGCATGTGCCTCCTTATGGATGCAGTAGTGGTTGTATGTCAGCTGCCCAGCTCTGCCGTCAACAGTCATTTAGTGCCAACTTCTAGTCATCATCTGACCTGCTTGGATGGGCCACTGGATCGCCGAGGACCACAACCTTGGACCACTGCGTAACAAAAGCATGGCCACACCGTCCATCTTTCGTGGCAGCTACACATATCAGTTGATGCTCTGTTGGAAAGGCAACGACTACCGCGCTGTAGATCAACTCACGGAAGGCTGTCTGGTGAAGGTGTAGGCCACGAATCCAACGTCCGGGATGAGGAAATGCCGCATGCCGACCTGCAATATGCGCGCGCACAACTCCCGCCAGTAGTGCTGTTAGTACCGCATCGATATGCGTGACCAGCCGAAGTCTGCGCGTCTGATGTACCTGGAGGCAGCTCCATGACAAGGAATGTCGACCATGCTCGAGAAGGAAAGGGCGCAAAGTTTCAAAAGGGCACGCCGCATCGATTGTTTCCGTCGGGCTGGTGGAGGACCGTTTTGGGTCGTCCCAACCTAGCAGCGCCGCCAGGCCTCCTATACACCCCCGTGACATATGACCTCAAATCACGTCCGCGTTGTGCGATGGGTGATATGTCCTCGTTTTGACAGCGGCCCGTTGTTGACAGCTCAGAGGCTTCAAACAGCGCCTTCTTTCTGCCACTTCATGGCTTCTTGAATGCTGTTTGGAATGCATTACTGGAGAAGGGATGCTCGACGGAAGAACTGGGTACCAGTTGTAAGCGGTGCGCGCGCAGGGGCTGTCAAGGCCGGGGCTGGCAACGCCGCGCTGACAGGTGCGCCACGGAAACGAATGGTTTCTTAACAGCGGAAAGCGGAACACCAGCAACAACGCATCGCCCGCGCATCTGACCAGCCACAGTATGCTTACGACCTCAGATATGACCCTACTGACAGATGGGTAGCAGTAGTGCTCAAAAGAGGGACAAGTGAGTGGAATGTAGAGTTGATGAACCACTGTAAGGAAAGTGGGAGCGCACCAAACCCTTGATGCAAATCGTACGCCAAACGCATCTGCGCCTTCCTGGCAATCAGGAGTAGATTCTGATCCCTTGCAACACCTCAACACACTCCGGGCACCGGATAAGTTGTCAGACATGCACAGTAACGACAAGCTGAGTACCCTGTTGCACCTGTCACGGTCTGTGCGGATAGAAGCAACAAGAATGCCTAGGGTCTCGCCACACGCATGCCACCAGGTTGGCACAACGTTAACGGCTTCATGACTATGTTGTTACTTCATGGCCTGTCCCACAGCTCCAACTACACCCTGTTGCACCATTTCAATTCGTACTGCTAGAACAACTTCAAAAATTTTCAAAGTGGCATACATCTTCTCACATGTACGACGTGCATGGCAACTGGGCTCAATGATTGGGACCAGTTTGGATCTTTGTTTGCACCAAAAGTCTGTTTTTTGCAGTACAAGATTGGTCCACTTGCGTGGACGTGCTTCCTGGTGTGCACTCCCACCTTGCAACCGGCAGATCAGCCACTATTTGTCCTCTTCAGCAGAGTCTATGCCCATCCAGAACAAAAGCGGCGTGCAAAGCAAACCCCCAATCCAAACAAAAGCAGCGCGCAAAACAAAAAATCAGCAAAGACTTGTTTTCTTCTTGCATTGACTGGTGATTCTCAGCCTCCCTTGATGCGCTGACAGGCACACTCGACCTGCCCTACCCAGTGACCGTAAAAGCATACTTACTATGCTTCATCATGGCATCGAAACCTAGCACGGTCGGATTCTTCATACAAGCTCCCCAGGCGCAGTGCAGCCACATACCCAGTTGCCAGGCCTGTACAGCCAGCTTCAAACTGAATGGATACAGCCTAGTTTGAACTGAGTGGGTATCCGGGGCATGGGCAGCCAGGCCTGCACTACCAGCCTAGGCTGCCATCTCTAGGCTTACCATTTTGATAGAACACACCTCGTAGGAGAGCACCCAGTCCCGCCAGTCCAGGGTATGAGTGAGGGCGCCATGCAGCTTCTCAGCTGCCAGTATCCTGAGAGATCTTGCAGAACAACGCATTGTTAATGATGACGACGCGAACGAACAATGACTTGACATATCCGGAGCTAGCGGCCCTTCATCATGGTGGTGCTGAACGATGCATAATGTCCTTGGCGCCCTGTGGACCTGCCTGCCCCCTTTAAAACCAGGTGAATCAATTTGTCATTTAACTCCATGAGCAGTCCTCTTATATCATTGTTGATATTCTTCACTAGCGGGCGTTCACACAAATGCACGCCACGCTGATGAATGTCTGCTGTGTGTTGCAGCCGGAGCAACCGTCCAGCCATGTGCTGACGCCCCAGCTACTAGGGCAGCTGCCTTTAGCTCTGATGCTAGCTCTGACGCAAGTGATGCGCCCCAATCCGTCTCCCCGCTATCCAGGCGGCTGGAAATAGGTAGCTCAGGTAGGTGCTACCTGCTGAGTCCCCCGGAGTTTTGTTGGCCGCTCCTGTTTGAGCCCGCGCTGGTAATGCTGGGCGAAGCGGCGGTGGAGGTGACCTGGCGGCCGTACCGCCGCACATACTGCTCGTCCACCGTCCGCAACAGCCTGCAGGAAAGGAAACATGCCTTGGTCGAGTGTCGAGCAGCACCACAATGCTGAGCAGGGAACTTCGATGAAATGGGGTGCTTGAATGCAACATGCTTTCGTTGAAGGTCAAGCAAAAGCATGGTGCCGAATCGCAGCATGCATCTACCTGCCCGACCACCGTCAGCCGACACAGATGCTTGAGGGCTACAATTCCTTTCTCGCAGCAAAGTCAATGAATTGAGGTTGCTTGGACGCAACATGCGTCTCTTTGTCAAACAAAGTGAGGATGCAACATGCGTATCAGCCAAGGCGACATCAGCCAAAAGAGGCATACAGTTCCTTTACTTGCAAAGCGCAGGTTGCTCCACTCGCCAGGCGACCTACCATACTTTGTTGTGCAGCGGTGCGACGGTGTGGGGGGCCGGGCTGCGTGGCACATGGCCCCACTGCTGCTGCATCTGCAAGGACAACAGAGGACAGGCGGCAGCTCAGTCAACAGACATTGCAACCAACATTTTGCGCTTGACACCCACACTTTGACAGGTGCAACAGGCGCAGCAACAGCCTACTTGCCTGCTATTCATCACAACGACTTCATCCTGCTGTCATATCAAGAAGATCGACATATCAATCCAGCCCTGCCACGGCACCACACCAAGAACATCTCACGTCAGCATAGCCGTGTTTATAGCTCACTCCCAGTCAGTGCAAGAACGTGATACCGTAGTGCATTTCAAAGCCAATCGAGATGTTCCTGACTGAATGCTGCATGCCAGCCCCACCCCGCCTTACCTGTTGCAACACGGCGTCGTAGGTTGCGGGGGGCACGCGCACACGTTCGCCCAGCATGGCGCTCAAACACAGCTGCAGACAGCAAGGTGCAAGCAAGGGCATGGCAAATGCGCGGTCAGCAGGCGTCGTTCACACACGGCAGGGCTGCCCATGGGAAGGGCTGCCCATGGGAACCTGCAGGGCTGGGGCTGGTAGCTCAGTGCCCTGATGGAATGTGATCTAATGTGCCAGGCAGGTAATGTGCCAAGAGTTGATGCAAGTATAGGCACACACAAGTAAGGGCGCAGGACTATCGCGCAGGACCATTAACATTGAACGATGGTGTGTCGCAATCCCCTTCACATGTAGGTTGGACAGGTTGGAATCCCTCCACTGTTGTGATCTTTCACTACCATGGGACTCGCTGTTATTTGTCAGAACATTCACCAGCCAGGCCTGTAGATTGTGTGCAATGACACAAGAAGGGTGGACTGCGGCTGCCATGTGCACACACTTTCAACAGAGAAACAGGACACTGTGCAGCAGGCGGCTTGCACGGCCATCTGCCACGAATCACTCGGCTCTGCACTTGCAATTCCATACACCACAGGAGAATGCATTCACCCGCCTTGTCCGCGACGGTTTGCAGCGAGAAGGGTGCCCCGCCCTCGCCCACGTGTCGCCCCACCAGCACGAACAGCGAGGCCATGGTGCCGGAGCCGAAGCTGAAGAGCAGCAGCCTGCGCCCCGCCAGCCCCGCCGCCTGCCCCTCCCACAGCCCCGCCAGGCCCATGTACAAGCTAGCTGTGTAGGCATTGCCTACCTGCTGCTGAACCAGGGCGCCGGGGGACACCTGAACGCATGTGCACATCCACATCCACGTATCATGACACACATTCACGGTTTGAGACGTGTGAGAGCTGCACTATCAGCAGACGACAAGACATTGTGCATCTCAGACTAATCGCACTCAAAGATGAGCTGTGCTCAGCTGACTGGCCAGGGCTATGGTCCAGGCACATGTGATCAATTGATTTGGGCAGTGCACGCTTCTAACCCAAGAGTAGTCTAATTGCTAGTTCATAAGGTAACCTCCGCCAACAACTGCCGTTGCCTTCACCTTGACTTGGTATGCGTTTTCCGTTCCTTTGATAATGGCTGTCTCCAGCGCCTTATCCTCGTAGCCCGCACCGGGCAGGGCGTCCGGCTCGCACACGCGCCAACGCGCGGGCACGCCCGCAGCCGCAAGCATGGCGTCCCTGGACACAGACATCCATGCACGGACGCACATACATTGTTTGTGGTCGCTCGGCAACCATTGCGATTGCACCCTCAGATACACATCACAAAAGTGAGCACACACAAGTCACCACAGTGCTCGCATCCCTGAGCGGAACGCAGACAGACATCACATGCACACACGACTCAAAGCAGTGACCACGGGGGTCAGCAACCATCACAACTGCACTCTTAGAAACACATCATAAACACTGAGCAAACTGTAATGTCCATGAAGTGTTGACAATTGATGTGGTTTGGTGCCGGCATGTTCACTTGATCAAGGGTTGCAAGGTAGCATGGCAAACCATCAGGTTTCCTTTCACCGTGACACTTGACAACTGTGGTGTCCTGAGCGCACACTGGGTGGGCCGCGCCACTCATCCACCGTCACCCGTAACCCACCCCATGGCTCACCCCTGTGGCGTCCTGAGCGCACACTGGGTGGGCCGCGCCACTCATCCACCGTCACCCGTAACCCACCCCATGGCTCACCCCTGTGGCGTCCTGAGCGCACACTGGGTGGGCCGCGCCACTCATCCACCGTCACCCGTAACCCACCCCATGGCTCACCCCTGTGGCGTCCTGAGCGCATCTTGCAGCGCCAGGCGGGCAAAGGCCTTGCGCACCAGTCGGGCGTAGGGTGAGTGGCTAATGTAAAAGTCGACCAGGGGAAGGATGCCTGCAACGCAGGGCGTGTCAAATCAAACCATGCAGCGAGCGTTGTTTTGTGCAAAGTCGTACTGGCAAGCGAACAACAGGCCGCTACCTCATGATGGGAAGGCTACTGAATCAGCCAGATGCAGCTTGACCCCTTGCGATCAATCGGTCAAATATAGAAAGCGCAACCGGGAATTGACAATACCTTGGCATCAGCAAGGTGAGACAAACCTGGTGTGGCAAAGACTGTATGCTCATACGCATGTTCAATGGTGCGTGTCAACATGCAACAGTATGTGCCACAGTGCGGTCGTGTCATGTGCTCGGTCCAACAGGCATCAATCAGCGGTCTTTCAGCCCACCTTGTGAGACGTCAAAGGGGGTGGTCACTGAACCCATTTCTTGTAACCGTGCATGTAGCCGCTGCAACCATGGCACAAGGTGCCGCGCAGACGATGGGCTCTAATAACACAGCAAACCACTTGTGAGTTTCAAATCGTACTGGCAGTGACACTGTCATTTGAAGGGAGTGTATGACATCAGCCCTGACCAAGGCTATTCACTAAAAGCGAGCGTGCCCTGCCCTTCCACTCTTTGGCCTTCCACCTTCTCTCTGCCCTTCCGCACGTTCATGCCGCCTGACACCACAACTCATCAATAGCTGTCCAGTCCGTTGCTCTGCACACCTTATTCGGCCACTTGCCCACCCGCCATGCTTAACCCATACCGGCGACCCTGTGGGCTTTGCCTCACATTTTCCGAACAAGCCCACCTGCCATCATCCTTTGCACCAATCTCTGCCTTTGCCTCACCATGCCCAGAGCCCTCCTGCTGTCGCACCGCACCTGCAGTCTCCGGTACAGGTACGTGTACGAGCAGTCCACTGCCTTCATGAACTGCTGCACCGTGGCCTGTCCGTTGAAGGTGGGCAGTGAGCCCAGTTCCGCGGGTTTGCTGAACTCGCTGGTGTTGTCGCAGTAGGACGCGCGCCAGGCAGGGTCCATCACAAGAGGCGCGTTGGGGCCGATCAGCATGGCCACAGCACCAGCACCCCCTGACAGCCACATACAAGCAGACACAGAGGCAGGCAGGCGAGTAGGTGGTGTGAGTGACCGGCAACGCTGTAGAGAGACGCAAAAGCTGCCTTGCAGAGACGCAACAGCGATCCTCTTGAATGTACGCCAACGCCAATGGTGCGCTGCAGTGATGCGTGCCTGGCCACAAACTAGGCATGGCAAGAAAGTAGACAATCGTTCGGGTGGTTTTACATCACATTTGAACCGTCCTCAGCAAACCAGAGCTGTGGCGTCCTTTGGGATGAGTAGTCACACCAAAAAAACAAAGAGTCAGAGTCAGGTGCATGGGGCCGTGCCACTGCACAAGCTAGGTATCCTGTAAAGCATTTGCTACGGCACGCGTGGCATGTCACATGGTCCCATGCATCCCTGGGCCTCACCTGTTGCCCTTGCTGCCGAGTTGGGTGCGTAGCTGGACACGTCCGAGGCCACCACCAGCGCATACCGCCCGTCCCAACTGCTGCTCTCAACCCTATGGGCCATGGGCGGGACAGCACCAACACCAGCAGTATTAACACCAGCATACAAAGTCACAAAATGTGGCCATGGGCAGGACAGCACCAGCAGCAACTACAGCACTGTCACCTGCAGCAACAACATTGGCTACCTGAGCATGCAGGCGTGTGAGTATTAACAGCACATGGTGCGCATGGATTAAGCCCGTGACAGTCTGAAGTCACATCCTGAACTGCATGTGGCAGGCATCGGCTGTCGATGCTGTTGATACCATGTTGATACCCTTTTTGCACCACTGTGGATACATGCACCTACCAGTTGATAGCGTTGAACAGTGCGGCCGTGGCTCCATAGCAGCCATGCACCGAGTCCACGCCCTGCAACCACAGGCCGGGACAAGACGCATTGCAACTGGTCAGCAATAGACAAATAATCAGAGACGACCAGGGCACAGTCGGTGTCCTGAACAGATGGAAAGCAAGGACATCAGGGAAGCGAAGGGCAAGTTGGTATCCAGAACGGAACGGCCCGTCCCACCACCGTGCCTATCAATGCCCTGTCTGCCTGCCTGCCTGCCTGCCTCTTAGCCCTTTCTGCTCTGCAGTGTACCCAGCTTCACCGCCGTTACCCACCTCCACGTCATGGTTGCCTGCCGACCCCACCAGCTGCATGAGGTGGCTCTTGATGGACTTGCACCGGTCGGGGTTGCTCTCGCTGCCCACCTCCAACCTGCACCGACGCGGAAGGCAACAGCAACGCTTGGGGTGTACGGCACATGCCGGGCATTGCCCACTTGGCCTAGATAGAGGGTCAGGCTCCTGAATGAGAATTCTTCTCCTGCAACGAGAATAGTAGCCCAGTGCCCTTTGCCACCCGTGACCTCCTCAAACTGCTCACTTCACAACCATAGACACAGGCTAGCAATGGTGAGTGCTGGTATGGTGAGTGCACAAACAGGACACTCTGGGTGAGTGCTGATATCGGAACACAGGGGCCTGGACGGACCAAAAGCCAATCGTTGCAGGCCACAATGCACAGGCCAAATAGCAGTCAGCAGAGAAAAAGAAGTTTGCCAGTTCTGGAACAATTTTGGGACTGACACTGGAACCAGTGTGTGTCAGCAAAAACATATGTATGTGTGACCCGTCTGTCCGAGTTCCTCAGAAGTCGGTAATGTAAGTCGCCACCAAGTGTTCCAGCTGCTTCACTCGCTTGAGCAAAATCGTATGTTGCCCATGGAGACGTCCCACAGCCTGTTTGAGTCTTGAAAACAGAACTTGACTGGCCTGACGATGACATGCAACCAATTGACAGATTGTGTTGCTGCAGGAATGTTTTGGTAATACTGCTATGGAGCAAAGATCATCGTCTTGATGTAGAGTGAGCTGCATTTTTTTTGCCACCCGACACCAGGCAGGCTGTATTGAGCCAGTAGACGTCCAGCAACATAAACAATGGCCAAGTGTACTGCTTGTCGCCTGAGCAGCTTGTGGCTGTCCACGCACCTGCCAAGCCTGCGGGGATCCACATTGTACTTGTCGAGCCTGCAGACCATGCAATGAACAACCCGTGGTGCAACCTCTGAGCACATGCATGCAGCTTCAGGACGCTGTAAGGGGCGCTGAACAGGGCCACCCTACAGCGCCCATACCATCACACGCTCTGCTTATCCCTCGCCCATGTGCTGCCCCAACGAACGCGCATACATTTTCGTGCAGTGAGGTAAACCGACTTGGGCTGAATTACAGCTGTGTCATGCTTGCGTTGATTCCCCCGGCCAATCTGCCGATCTGCATTCATCCACCATTTGAGCTGAGCTGCATCGCAGAGCGTTGCCCTCTCTTACTCACAGTGAGTGCACGCATGTGAGGGCCAGGCTCACCACATCCTCACAGTCCGTGGCAAAGGACAGGGCAGCCTGCAAGGCCACATGAATACACAACACATACGTGATGTGTACACAATGAGTAAACGATACATACATATTACAATTGTGATGGGAATGTGTCACACACATGTGGTCAGGCCACTGGCCACCAGCCCAGCATCTTCGCATGTACGACCAGATCCACTAGAAATGCACTTATTCTAGAGAGTAGTAAGCCTCTAGACAGTAGTAAGGCACACATTCGTGTGGCAATGCCAAGGAGCTGCGACTAAGATTCTGACATCTTGAGCCATTCGTCCAACCATCACGCTCTTTGAGTGCGTTACAGGTCTTGTGGTCAACCAGATGGGTGCAAGGTGCATGCCAATGGATTTTTGGGGTAATTTTGAAGCTCCAATTCTTTCCCTTTTCTTGCTGGCAGTGCCCAGCTAACTCCCCCTCATGTCCCAGTACACACCTGCTCCAAGCCCTTTGTATACTTGCCAAGGCAGCCATCTACTGCCTCTAGTTCCTGCACGTCTACCTGTAGTGCAAGCGTGCATGGGTTCTATGATTAAATAGCACAGCATGTTCACAAACGACAGGAAGTTGTGTGCAATTGACAAGTGCACAAACTGAAGCTGTCAACTCGTGGAGGCATGCGCATGCGGCTCACACAGGGTTGTCCTCAAACCTAAGTACAACCATTCGCTTTTGCATTGCCAAGCATGCCTAGCATAACGGGTCTCACACCTTGTTTGCTGGCACATAGACCTCTAAGGCAAGAACTCCCACATGGGTGGGCCGAGCGTTAGCAGCCATTGTACGGAACGCAGGCCATGCAACGACAGACCATCAAACGCTGGCTCCACCTGTGAAGTTAGCCTAGTCCTTGGGGGTCACAGGGCCTGCTTTGACACAGGGCCAGATCCTTGAAGTTGCTGTGAAGACATGATCGTCTCTTTCCTTCAGGCTGGTTCAGTCATCTAAGCTGTCGTTGATCGGGTCACCAAAACGCTCGGAAACGCTCCGATGACGAGGACGCTTCCTTGCTGCTCATCCTTTGCTGCTCCCTTGCCGATCGTTTATCGGACTGTGTATCCAAATGGCTGTCTCTGTCCTGAACGCCCATCAGTCCCCGGCTCGGACTGATGGGGGCAGCCCAAGAATTGTAAGCAGCGATGCCCGCCCAACCTTTACCCGTCCAGTCTCTAGGCGTCTCTGTATCGCACGCACCATCGCAGTTGATGAGGCGCGCATCGTGAACACCTTTGGATGTCTGGCAGCTAACCCAGGGCGGAATGAGTTGCAGGAGCCATGGCAGCCAAGCTGTGTTCCACCGAACCGGCGTGCTGTTTTCGCTTCAGCACTGGCACTTGTCGTATCGACGTTGGGGGCCGCTCAACAAGCATCCGGTATGTGTCGGGTTGATTACCCTGTGCAAGCTCGAGGCTACAGTGCTTATGGTATGCATTCTATTGTAACCGTTGATCAGCCTGGTGGCAGCGCGAAAAGCCTGGATAAGGAAACCGTCTGATGCAAGCATGCGGAGCTTGCATGTGCATGTTGGTGTAGATGCGTTCGTAGGCCGGGCTTGTCTATGTCTTCTGCATGCCGTCAGCTCAAAGTCTATGATGTTATCACCTGTTTCGGACATGCAGCAGTACCCAGCAACTTTGGAACACTGTGTTGCTGAACAAGGGCAAATTCATGTCACATCGTATAGACCATTCCGCTGGTTCTTTCATACACGCACCAGCAGAAGCCACACAAATCAGTGTGTACAAAACAGCAAGAATAAGCAAAGGTAGTGTTCTTCCTAACGGCTGCTTGCTTGTTCAGGAGAAGAGGTCAGCAGCAGCCCACGCCCACCCTCCAGCAGCCAGGCCCAGGACGAACTGTATGTCAGCAGCAGCCGAGACTACAGAGTTCAAGTCCCAGCCCAGTGGGACCGGAAAGGCAAGGCGGGAGCAGACGTGCTTTGGGAGGATCCTAACAGGAGGTGAGCAAGCAGCTAACAACCTACACAAGCTGATGGCCAAGGCCTTCTCATGTTTCTTGATGGCAGACGGAATTGAGCATGCAGTGCTGCAGAGCAACTCACAACGCATTTTGACAACAGGGGCTGTAAATGACGACCTGCTGCGCAACCAGCAGCAACAAGTAATATTGGGAGCAGGCCAGAGGCAGAACGCTGCACTTTATCTTGAGCAGTTGCACATGAGCAACAGCTACTCAACAGAGCGCACCAACGTAATATCTTCCTATTGCTTCATGTTGTTTCGTTGCAGGAGCACTTCTATTGGCGTCACCGTCAACCCGGTGCGAGTGCGTTCCATTGAGGAGTTTGGCGATCTAGACGCCGTAGGCAAACGGCTTCTGGACGTGGAACGCAAGAAGGTGCGTGTGATGTGCTTGTGTGACAAGGAATGGACGTGGCGGGAATTTGCACAGCGGGCAATGGCACAGCGGGCAATGGCACAGCGGGCAATGGCACAGCGGGCAATGGCACGACGGGGATGGGCAGGGTGGCTGGGCAGCAGGGTTTGATGAACCGTTGGACGCTAACCAGTCAGTGTGAGCAGAAGTCACGCAGAAATTAGGCGAGAAAGCACAGCAGAGCATGTACTCCAGGCGGCCTCCGTTTGGCATCCAAGCCTGCTGTGGGGCAATTGTTGTTTCTCATCATCGCTGCAACCACACCATCATACCGCCACTATGCTTGGTTGAGCCTGCTACGAGCCTTGCGTTTACTGGAACTTCTGTCCTTCACTGCTGCAGGAGAGCACGCTGAGCGTTGCAATGGTGTCGCAGTCCACGCGGCGCTTGAGTGACAGCGGAGCGCTGCTGTACGATTTCGAATACGAACTCGACAGCACGCGAGGCCGTAAGCGCATTCTCAACTCAGTCACCATCTACGATTCCAAGCTCTTCATCCTCAATGCAGCGTACAAGTGCGACAAGCCCACAACAACGGAGGGGGAGGATGTTAAGACCGGCGCCTGTATTGAGCGACCAGGGGCTTTGGACACACTGCGACGTGTGGCTGCCAGCTTCGGTGTGCTTCCCAAGACCTAGCGTACT
>QAXH01003648.1:0-13433 GCA_004335635.1 Chloromonas sp. AAM2 | reverse complement strand
CCAGAGAGGGGCAGAGGGGAGGGGCGGAGGGCAGGGGAAAAGCAAAGGGCAGGGACAGGTACAGGTGTGTGTGCCGGACAAGGGAGGGGTGGAGGCCAGGGGCGTGGCTGACGTTCCTGACAGCTGGTGCTCCCCTGCCACCCTGATAACACACCATAACTGCAGCACTGGAGAGGTGGAAGGTCGGGCGTTGGGCAAGGGAGACGTGAATGGCAGGGAGACGCGAATAGCAGGGATGGATATGGTGGGCTGGCAGTGTGGGAGGTTGTAACGATTGAAGGAAAGGAAGAAGAAAGGGCTGCTGGGAGGGCTCTTACACCACAACGCCCCTGCATGTTTGTTTCTGACACTGCATTTTGGATGTATGCCTGTGGTTGTTCTTGCAGAGATTGTGTGGCGACCTGTTTGTCTACATGGAAGTGACAGGGCGTCTGCTGTCCGAAATGAGGGTGTAGGCACCACATGGACAGCAACTACCAGGGCATTCCCACATGGACAACAACTACCAGGGCACGCATGGCCATCAGACATGCAGGGTGCATGCCACATGGATGCGAACATGCTACACATATGCCGGCAGAGGGTGTGAACATGCCATGTGGGCACCAGCTACTCAGCCATGTGATGAAGTCATGATGAAGCACGTCAGCATGAGGTGGTGAACATGTCATGCGGCCAGGTGCATGCAGTGACACACATGGACAAGAACAAGGGGCTTGGTTGCATGGAGGGCCCTACTGCGCCGTGCAGGCGCATGGAGGTGATTCATGGCGGTCCATGTGCCGCCCATGCCACCATTTGACTGGGACGTGAACATGCTCTCCTGGCGAGCTGCAACGCTCTGTATTGCATCCCAATCTAGGTGAACCAGCTGTTATGGGATGGTACTTACTAACACACCTGCAGCACTGACTAGGTTTTGAGATGGACATGGTGGTGATTTTGCCTCCAAGAGCACGGTGCTTAGCCGTGGTCTGCCTACCTATAGGTGCTGCCTACTTGTGCTGTCTAGCCCTGTTATCTGTGCCACAAGTGGTAGCCTGCGTCTGTGACTGCTACTTGGCAGTGCTGATCTGGTGTGGCTGGTGCCTGGTATGGCTGCCTGGTCAGTTGGTGCGGGACGATCAGGGCTTGCAGGCTCAATCTGGGCCATCCGTTTGCTGACATTTCGGGATGTTCCTGGTTTTTGGGCGTGATGATAGCTTACTGATAGGCAATTTTAGCATGGACACCAAGTGGGGTAGGCAAGCAGAGCGGCTCTGGAGTAGAGATCCAGGCGAGTGTTAGTGATAGAGCACCCATGGTGGCGGTGTCTTGGGAAAAATGTGGTTTGCAGTCGCATGCAAGGAAGCCATCAACTGAAGCTTTGAACGTGGTGGTTCATGCCGATGGCGACCTGCATGGGTTCCCTGGCCTTGTTGCGGTTGTGGTTGCCAGTGCCCACGTGTGACAGTGCTGTCCGGCTTTGTGATAACCCGCCCTGTGAAGGTGGGAAAGCCGGAGGTCCCGGTCCTGCGGTGGTGTAAACGCCTGTCTTGTCACGTGCTTCATGGTGTGCACTCCCTCCTTGTAAACGGGAACTGGACATTGCCAGGCAACAGAAAGGTGAATGCCTGACAGGCAGGATGTTGTGATCACAGGAGGGGCAAACACTGACATCACTACTGACCCTTTTGATAACCCTCCAGCCTTCTTAGACAGTGCACAACTCAACCTGCCATGTGGTCGAGTCATGCAGCCCACTGCTGAGCACTGCTGTACATGGATGTGGAAAGGCAATTCTGCAAGGCAGCAGGTGGTCCAACTGAAGGTGTCCAGCTAAACAGGCAGTCGAAAACTGACGTGGCAAACGGCCATTTCCCTCAGCAGGCGAGACTTGGTGCTCGGGCACACAAGCTGGCATCGCACGGCAGTAGCAGTGGAATGCGACCATCAGAACTAGCAATCATCGCCGCAGACATGCAACACAAGATGTCACTGGACTGTCCGCTGACACAGCCTGGCATCGCCAAGCTGGTCGCTATGCAGCTGATGGACGATGTGGAGTCATACAAAAGGTTAGATGCTGCATACCACTGTGCCAATGTAGAAAGGGCCACAGGCCGAAACCCTAGCTCCTCCGACTAGCTGAGGAGAGCATTTTGCACATAACCTGCGGTTATCAATGAGGATGCATTGAAGCAGATATCGCACGCGAATTGCACATCGTAGCATTTTACATTGTCGTGTCTGACATGCCATGCATCGCACAACCCTCGCTAGGCTCGCCTACCAGAGCGCACAGTGCCAGCCATTCCCACACTTTGCTGATTTCAAACAGCCAGTGAAATGTGTATCAGTAAGGTAGTCGTGGGGCAGCTAAACAACCTCTGATTTGCCTCCGTCTCACAGTGTGCCAACTCGTGCTGGTTGAAGCTTACAAATACTGTGGCAATTGTCCCCAGCACTCGATGCCATCCCTATTCACCAGCATGGCAAAGTTACCCTGTTTTCAGACATGAAGCCATAGGCAGTGGCATTGCACACGTGATTTTCACATGCCTGTGCACACATAGGCATGTGAAAATCACGTCTGCATTGGCATGGGACACTCACGTGTGCATAGGCATGTGCCAGTCGTGTGTGCATAGGCATGTGACACTCGCGTGTGCATAGGCATGTGCCAGTCGCGTGTGCATAGGCATGTGCCAGTCGCGTGTGCATAGGCATGTGACACTCGCGCGTGCATAGGCATGTGCCAGTCACGTGTGCATAGGCATGTGACACTCGCGCGTGCATAGGCATGTGCCAGTTGCGTGTGCATAGGCATGTGACACTCGCGGCGTGCATAGGCATGTGCCAGTCATGTGTGCATAGGCATGTGACACTCGCGTGTGCATAGGCATGTGCCAGTCGCGTGTGCATAGGCATGTGACACTCGCGTGTGCATAGGCATGTGCCAGTCACGTGTGTACGGGTGGTCATGGTTGTGCAAGGCGAGGAATTCGTTCATACTTTGTCCTGTTGGGCCTGTTGTTGTCCTCCAGCTTCAAGGCTGTCAGCCGCGTGTGGCGTGATGAACTGAGGGACGAGGGGGTGTGGAGGGAACTGGTGGCCAGACGCTTTGGCCACAATGTCCAAGGTGTGTGCACTGAGCTGTTGTGCTGGTGGTTTTCCCGCCCTGTCTTGCTCCACTGAGCCCACAGTCCTCCTGGAGTTACCAGAACCTGGAGTGGCGTCGTGTAGTATGCGTAGCAGTATGTACAGTGAGCCTGTTTAATATGCACAGCATGCCCGTTTGATATGCACAGCATGGCCGTTCAAAATGTACAGTATGTGCGTATGTAGACCGTGTGCTGTCAATTTTCTGTTCCCTGCAGGGCTCGATCCGTTGCCTGAGGGCTGCCCCCTGGGCTCCTGGCAGGCTCGCTTCCTGCGGCTGTGCCGCTCATGCAACCTACTGTGCGACCCTGAGCGGTCACATGTGTCGTGTGAGTAGTGTAGATAGTGTAGTGGAGAGCGAGATAGACAGATTGAGACAGCAGTAATAATAAGACGCCTTGCAGGATATATATTGCTCTTTGGATACATAGGTAGATATAGAGATGGACATAGAGATAGGTACAGATATAGATATAGATATAGATATAGATATAGATATAAATTACATCAGGGGGGCCCGCATGCACCGAGCGTGAACGCTAGCAAGCCATACCTGAGACGAAGCTAGATACCGTCCTAACCAAACCTGAGCAACATCAAGGCGCAAAGAGCAAAGAACACAGAAGTCAAAGTAGGATGAAATAGTTGTCATTAGCATGTCTTGTTCGAGTGAAGGGAATAACTGGTCCATGCGGTTATCCTTCAACTGCTTGTTGCTTGTTATATGTGACCCTACGAAAACATGATAATTATGGGCAGCTCGGCACTGACTGCGTCCATGATCAGGCACGCCCGTCGCAGCACCTTGCATCATCGGGTTTGCAACCTGGCAAGCAACAGGTCAACAGTATCATCACACATGTCCATGAAGAGGATGGTAATAATGAGCAGTGTGATCACACACGTTTATGCATGAGTATGCACTGGGGTGTGCATGCAGGTGGCACTGCTGTGACTGATGAGGACGATGATGAGGATGGTTGGGTATCAGAGGTTATGATGTCGGGGAAAAGCCATCCCTGTGTCCAGGCGTCTGGAGAGGGCCCATTGGAAGTGACAAGCACGTGGTTAGGTGGGTCAGCCATATATCAACATGCATTGTTTTCCTCGTTTTCTCATTTTGTACTCAGAGAACTGGGTCGTACCAGCAGTCAAGTCAGTTTGTAGCAAGTTTTCATCAAATTTTGTCTGTCTTATGAGCCATTTTTGTGCACGCTAAGAACGGAATGAATGTGTACGATGGTAATCGATGAACAATGCTAGGAAAAACATCTGTACAGCAACTTGTTGCATCGGTTTCAGAACATTCCATAACTGTAAAAGAACCAGCAAAAGGAGAACGTAAACACCGAACCGAAACCGAACCGAAACGTAACCGGACGTAAACACCGAACCGTAAACACCGAACATAACACCGTTGGTTAGATACTTTTCACACTTCTTGCTCGTTTTCAGGTGTGACGCCTGGGACATACCGTGTCGTCTGGCACGTGCATGCACATGCAAGGCACAGCCTAGGCCAACTGGACCACCTGAAGATGGACGCTCAAGTGACAGAGGCACATGATATGCTTGGGAACAACGTCCGTCACGTGGGCAATACAGCCGCCGCCACACCAGCGGATGATGCACGTTATGCAGTGCTGCAGGGTGAGTTGGTGTTCAGAATAGAAATGCCAATTATATGGCCACGATTATAGGACGTAACACTTGTAAGAATGAATCTTGTGTGATATGGACATTGTAAATCGTGTGTGGCATGGACGTTTTCAGGCGAAAATGGCAGCTTCAATAATTCATTGGACGAACTGGTTTGACACGTTGCATGCAGTTCCGCGCAACGAAGTGCAGATTGTGGGTGGCATGCTTGTGCGGGGAGCGGCCCCGGGGGGATGGGCGCCTCACAAGAGACATGAGATACCGAGACTGGAACTACTGGTGCCTGTTCCTAGGGTGAGTTGGTGTGAGGCTTCACAAACACAATCACCAGAACTTGATACCGTATTGATCAGAGAATCCTAGAATCCGATGGTTTTAGTGCGTGCCAGGCATATACAACCCCAGCCGCCGGCTCGCCCAGTCTTTGTTTCTTCTTCTGCTCAGGGAAGGCCATAGTGCCCACCACATGCGGCCCTGTGAAGGTTCCCCAGGGAAGGCTCCCCAGATATAAACATGTACGTAAAAGATATGGCCCCGCAGATGCCTGTATGGGCACACCAATGTCCACTCTGATAACAATTGCTTCCCCTGTATAACTGTTATGGCCATACAGATTGTATCACATTTTCAATCTACTAGCGTATATATATACTGATATATACTGATGGCCGCTGTGGCAGGTTGATCCCTCTGCCCCCGGTTGGGACGGCACCTTCTTCAGGACCCAGGTCACGACTGAAGAGCTGCTAAAGCTCGCTGCAAAGTCTCACAACCGCTGGGCAGAGGCAGAGGTGCGCGGCGTGTGTACGGTATCCATGCAGTAGAAAGCCTACATGCTTGCATGCTGCAGACTGGGTGCATGCATGAGGCACAGTTGTTGACTGTTCAACCTTAACCTTAACCTTAACCCTCGCTAGAGGCACAAACGAATTGTCCCCTATCAATCAATGTCCAGCGTCCATGACTGCTATTCCCGCTCAACGAATAGCGCATGAAGATTAGTTCACACGAATACCGCCAGGAGGCTCACAAGCATCGAGTGCAAACGCTGGCATTCCACGCCTGAGACGAGGACGAGCCGCTCTCGTTCCTACGTGTCAATGTGGCAATTTGCTTCAAAAGTTAATGCTCAGTGCCCATGTCCACTATATTAGCTCCACAAACAGCGCATGGCCCATGCAGGCTGGCCGAGTGACGGTGCCGCATGGCTGCGTGTTCGACGTACGAGCGCGCATGTTCAATCTGGCTGATGGATGGAAAACGGGCCTAACGTGGGCCTGTGTGACCCTGGAGCGCGTAGGCCAGGTGAGACGCTGGTTGGTTGGTTGGTTGGTTGGTTGGTTCCTTGGTTGCAACTCATAAAATCCAAAGGCAAATACAGGTGACTCACAAACATAACTGCGAGTGCTGTCTGTATGATATCACAAGAGGGGAGGGACTCCTACCCGTCCAACCTACATGTGAAGGGGATTGCGGCGCACCGCGGTAGTAATGATGGAGGCCACCCCCTGAGGTGCTATCCTGACCGCGAACCTCGTTAGACCCAAAAGGGTCTGATAAAATGAATGGTCCTCGATCAGATGCCAGCATCAGCGTCAACCCGTCCCACACAGCCAGAGCCCATGGTCACCATCCAGCGTTCTCATGCATGCAGATCAGCCATGACTTGGTTGACATGGCAACAGCCTGTTCCAATTCCTTGTTTGGAATGTTTTTGCTGCTGTGTAATGTAATGACCAGCAAAAGCTAAAGTCTGATACTGCATTCATATTGCGATAACCCTACTAGATCGAAGTGTAGGTCTGATTAGCTCAAACTGAGGCCATTTTGTTGCATTCCTATCGCGCAGCACACTCAAACAGCATGCTAGGGTCCCTTGTTGCATTTCTATCATTTGGTGCAATAACATACCAGGTACTAGGGGTCTCTACACCGCAACCAGTTCAAGCTATGGTCCTTTCGTTACGTTTCAGGTTGAAGCTCCGGCGGCGGCGGCTCGCAGGCAGCACTACGACCAAGTGCAGCAGCTGCTGGACCGGGTGACAGCCGCAGCCAGGGCAGCTGAGGTCCAGGTACGGTCAGCTGCTGCTGGAGCTGCACGTGCCAGCTACAGCAGTGATGTAACTGACGTGCTGGCCAAGCGTGCGGCAGCGGCGGCAGCAGCGGCAGTGGCTGCACAGGTCTCCAAGGCAGCTGCTCCAGCTGCGGCTCCAGCTGTGACTTGTCCAGCACCAGTCACACCCGCTGCTGCTAGGAAGGCAGCAGCGGCAGCGGAGGCAGCTGCTAAGCAGCAGGCGGCCAGGGCTGAGCGGCAGGCTGTGCTGGCTGCAGCTGCTGCTGAACGGCTGGCTGGTGGGCCAGTGAGGGTGGCAGCAGCAGCAACCAGTGCTGGTGCTGGTGGCAGCCAGCCAGCAGCGGCTGCAAGCAGCCAGGCGGCAAGTGCTGCAGCGGCGGCAAGGAGCCAGGCAGCGGTTGCAGCAGTTGCAGCTAGGGCAGAGCGTCAGGCAGTGCTGGCTGCTGCTGCATCAGTCAGGCAGGGAGCTGTGGCAGCTGGAGCAGCCACAGAAAGCCAGGCAGGTACAGCAGCACCATCACCGGAACTACCAGCAGCAGGAACACCAACAGCAACAGGACCAGCAGCACCAGTTGACGAGCAGCAGGTACCAGCAGCACGAGGACCAGCAGGGACACTGGCAGCACCGGATGCACCCAGGCGTACTGCAAACCCGTCAACCCACGGTCAACAGCTGCGCTATGAGCGGTTACAGCAGTTAGCTGATGAAGCAGCAGCAGCTAGAGCAGCTGGCGCAGGAGCAGCACCAGCTCCGCAAGTACCAGCAGCAGAAAAAGCGGCCGCAACAGCAGCACCAGCACCAGCAGCACCAGCACCAGCAGTAGCAGCTCCAGCAGCAGTAGTAACAGCGGCAGCACTCTCTGAGTGCACCCTTGAGGCACCTATGACAACAGAGCCCTGTCTTGCAGTGGCACCATGTGCTGAGGAGGCACCACATGCCACATGGGCGCAGGCTGGCAGTGCAAGTGAAGCTTCAGCTGACCAGAGTGACGGGTGCGTCTGTCGGTATGTGTTTTGGTAGATTACACAAACACATTTTGCAGACACGCTTCTCGCAAGTATAGTCAGAAGGGAACAGCAAGTATAACCAGATTAACCACAGGCAAACAGTACCAGGTGTACCAAGGAAGGAGAGCAGCACTTTGAGCGCTCGTATGTAATGTGAGAAGCGTTACGTTGTGCTGTTGTGTATTTCAGGCTACCTGGTTTGAAGCAGCGTTTGAGGGCAGCCCTGCCGCCCGAGCCCACCTCCGAAGAGTGTGCAGCTCTGCGGGCGCAGGGGATGGCGGGGCAGGGGCCGGCGGTGGTGGTGGCGGTGCGGGTGCGGTTGCCGGACGGCACCAGCCACAACCGGCGCTGGAGAGCCACCGACAGCATGAAACAGGTCAGTCTACACGCTGTATCTGCGGACCGTGCGTGTGTCATTTTACATCACTTTGAAGCGCTATTTCAAGCCAAGAAATGGAACAATCTGCCTTTGCAGTGCAAAGCAGTGCAAGCGTAGGCTGGAGAGCCAGCGAGAGCGTGAGTCTGTTGTGCCTGCAGGCTTGTTCTGCGGACTGTGTGTGTGCGTGTGTGCGTGTGTGCACGTGTGGGCATGCGCGTGCGTGTGCGCGCGTGTCGCTCTACAGCACGAGCTCGGCTTGATGTTTTGTACGTGTGTGCATGGTAGAGTCGGTGCTGCATGGCGGTGCACAAACTGGATACCACGTGACTGAGTGGCATCACGTGGCTAGCCTGCAGCACATGACTGAGTCGTTTTGATTCAACCCGATATGATACTTCGCAGGACGTAGTATTTAAGGAAAATTCTTGCTTCAGCCTGTTTGCTGCTTGGTCCGTGTGTGCAGGTGTACGAGTGGGTGTGGGGCCTTGAGGCGTGCCCTCTGTGGGAGCCCGGCAGCTGGCAGCTGGCTGTGAGCTACCCGCGCAGTGTGGTGCCCTGCGAGGAGGAGCTCAGTCTGGGAGCAGTGGCCAAGGGAGAGGCTGCAATCGCCTTGATGGTGGAGAAGAAGAAGCAGTAATAAGTAAGTAAGTAAAAAGAAGAAGCTGTGCCTGCCAATTGATCAGACCATTGTCGTGCGCAAGGAAATTGCAGGGGCTGCCATTGCTTTGATGGTAGAGAGGAGGAAGCAGTCATGAAGCTGTTATCGATCTGAAGCCCTGAGGGTTGAAAAGGGTTGAGGAAACAGTGTGGTTTTGATGGAAAGGCGCACAGGCAGCTGTCATGTCTTTTTTCATGAAGGGAGAAGAGGCAATGAACAGGTCATGGCTGTGTGCGTGGGAAATGGGGAGACTGTTATTGCTTTGGGGGAGGGGAAGAACTCCTGAAGATGAGGTTCAGTATCTTGGGTGTTGAGAGGGTTGTGGGAGGTCCTTGGCGTGCGCATGGGCCAGGACATCACTTCAACGGTGAAAGAGAGGCATATGCCATCGTTGTGGGAAATGGAGAGGCTGCTATCGCCTTGGTGGAGGTCAAGAAGCCCTGAAGATGGAATCGTTTAAGACAGACTGTCAGGAGTGGGGACAGGCAAGAAGCATTGCTTCCTGTTTCTTTTCTGACATATGACTGGCCCCGCCTCCTGGCATGTTTTGGGTCCCGTTTTCTCTGCCTTTGACGCTAACCTAGGCGGCTTGCTGTGTTATGTAGTTTCCCTCGGCCCGGTGTTCTTGAAGATGAGGTCGAGCACCTCACACGTTGAAAGACTCGTGGGCGATGTTTCAGTTCCTCAAGTTCAAGCAATTCACTTTGCTAGCCGATGGGGCCTCTGCTGCTGGCTCTGCAGGTTCTACTAGCTGTGAAACGGACAGGGGTGTTCTCATTTGTAAGCCTGGCCTGTGTCATCCAGTGTTACAACGGGGAGCTGTTGAAGCCTTCTGCACCTCCCTTTCCTGCTGAAAAGTCCTGCCTTGATAGCAGCAGCAGCGTGTAACACCCTATGTATGAGGAGTTGTTGGGTTCTGCTTCTAGACCAGTGTGCCTTGGGGAATGTTGTTCGCGCCAGCCGCATGTGAGCTCGTCAATACCTTTTGAACCCTCGGCATAACGAGTTGCTACAGCTGTGGTATGCACGGACCTGTCTTACAGTCATGCTGAGCTGTACTGAGCGTCCGTCTCTCTGGCAACAAGACTTGGAACAACAGATTATGTACATCGAAGTAGGGTGCAACTATCAGCCTGAAGTCTTGGCTACATAGGGTATTCAGCTTCCAGTATGCAGGCAGTATACACTCCCAGGTACCAGCCTGTGAAACCGCACAAAACTGGTTGCCGGCGTGGCGGGTATACATACTGATTACAAGAAGGCCGGATGACACTTGGACAGCCGGATGAACAGCCGAATCCGGCCTTGAGCAGCCGGATAGCGACTGCCAGATGTCCGACTGTGAGCCCGGATATCCGACCATCCTTGAGCAGCCGGACAGCGACTGCCAGAGATCTGGCTATGAACCCGGATCTCCGACCATTCGAGTAGACTCTTGAAATTTTTGCAATAGTGTTTAATGACAAACGTGGCCAATGTGCAAATTCCATCGCCCGAGAAGGTGAACCAACGTACCACGTGACACATCAGTTTCTTTTTCCGTTTCAGACTGACTTGCGCACACAAGTTGATTTGACCATGTAACTGAGCAATACATGCAGACCATATCCTGAGCACGTGTGCACTCGTACCACGTGACACTTCAGTTCCTTGTCTCTTTCCAGTCATCTGGAGCACAGGTATCCATTTGGAGCGCCGTATACATATCTTCATTGTTCGTTGAGAAAGTCTTACAGTCATGTCCTGTTCAGCGCCAGATCCAGCAAGAAGCAATCACTTCAGCCAATAGTTAATCTGATGCTTGCCACTCAGATCGGGCGAAAACATGACAACGTGCCTCAAAACAGTGCATGTGAAATCACACAAGCGCAGTACATGACATAAGGCAGTAATCGTGGACCAGCCAGCATATCAAGAAAGGCAACATGTCAATGTCAGGTTATGCAAGTCTTTCAATCAGCACCAAGCAAGCACCAAGCAAGCACTCCAGCCAATAGTTGATCTGATGCATGCCGCTAGAATCGGACAGGAACATGGCAACATACCCCAAAATCGTGCATGTACAATCTCACAAGAGCAGTTCAGGACAGGAAGCAAGAATTGTGGACTATATGGAGTATCAGATGTGTAAGGCAGACGGCTTCCCGGATGTAAAAATGCCTTTTTTATGGCAGTGGACAACTGCCCAGCACATGAAGAAAGGTGACGTCATCAAAGTGAAGGATATGTATGCCCACTCTTGCCAGGAAATTGACAGAGGTTATCAGACAAGCAAACTGAATTGAAATCGTTGACATGGTCCAACCTCAGGTGAAACAGTTGGGGGGCACTGTGAAATGCCATGCTCCCTGAAGAAAACAGCCAGTCACATCGTGCCATCCGTAACACAATCAGACTCCTCGTTGTCATCGCCATGAACCACCTGATCACTTGGTGCATCTTGAAGGACTTGTGCATTTTGCATAGCTCTAGGTTCTACCTGAATATGCGAGATGACAGGGCCCTCGGTGTAATTTTTAGCAGACCAGGACAAGAAGCGCACCCTCTTTCCTCTAACACTGTCCAAGAGCGAGGAACGCTCGTTGACATCCATACGATTCCAATCACTTACTGCATCACGCACTGACAGGTAGTTCAGAAGCTGGCATGTTGCTGCTGTGTAGCACTTGGCTGTTCTGACACTGTCGCCTGGCCTCAGAGTGTTGAAGGACGAGCTGATTGTGACGTCGCACACGAATGTAAACTCCAACTTGGTGTTATGACACGTACTGCAGATACTGCAGGCAATGTCAGGTCAGGATTTGTTGGGTGAATTCCCTGGTCAAGCAGTCAGGATTTGTTGGGTGAATCCCCTGGTCAGGTAGACACCCTGGTCAGGTAGATGCTCATGAGGTTCATGCTGGTCGGATAAATAGCCTGGTCAAGTGTACGTTTGCTCCTGTAAATAACTGCACAGGCATATGCCATTCTGTAACTGAGTGACGACAGTGCTCAGAAACATGCCACCACACATGTTACAACACAAGACCTGTGCAAGAAACACCAGAACACGTGTAGCCAACTTGTCACGCTACCCACCTGTCCTTCACATTCTCAGTGTCAACGTAGAGGTTGTGCGCCGATGACTTGAACGCAACGGCAGTGCAATAAGCCTTCACCACTGGAACAGTGAGGTCACACACGACTCCCTCGCAATGCAATGCAAAGTGGTGTGGTTTTCATCCATCTTGGACAGTGGCATGACATCAAACTCGAAGAAATCCACCAGCACGTCGTGCAGATCTTCAGTAGGCTTGCAGGACAAGCCCCCTGCAAGCTATTTGCGGAAAACTGTTGTCTATTTGCCGGTGGGGCAAACAGGTGCAAAAGGTGAAGCAACGGCTTGATTGAACAACTGATCGAACAACGTGCGAATTATTCAACACGTCACATGCAACACAACTACACTTCAGCTTTGTTTGCATCTGTGGCAAGGCAGGAAACGAAGGCAGGGAATAGGGAATGTGCGGCTGGTCAGAGAAAAGCAGGTGTTGTGCGATCCTCACCGTCTGCCACTTCCACGGCGCCAGACATTCTGGTGTTGTACCACAATGCGATTTGCGGCAGTGCCCTCAATGCCAAAACGCGCTCTGCATCCAGAATGGCGGGCTGAACACCCGATAACGATAGGGTCTTGTGCATAGTCCTGTGCGCCTGCTGCTGGTACCGTGACCACGCTTCGTCTGCCTCCTTGCCAGTGGCAAACACAGAGACCGTACGTTGGCCCTGCCTGCATTGCATCGTGAACCGTGCATCCTGCACAGCCGAACAGTTGCAAAAACCATTTCGTGGACCTGTGCACACATCACAAATGACCAGCAGGACTGAGGCGGGCTTGCATGATGTTTCGAAACCGGCAGTTGACCGTTGAACGCTCACCTTTGTGCCTTGGCCTGCTTTTCCACGATGTACAGCGCCGTCACCGCTTGGTAACACGGGTGCATGTTGACGAGAGATACCAGTGGCAACGAAGCCGTGGTCTGCGCTGACATGCCGAGCTTGCTCAACTCGTTGCCCGCCAGCTCCTCAACCTTCTCGCTTTCGAACGCGACATAGGATGCGGCAGTGGGTTTAAAGCGCGCATGGACCGATCAACCCTCAGTCCTGTGACTGTGTAGAAACTGCCCTTCGTCATCCTTTCCAAGATGATTTGCGCATCAGAGTTGCAAGCTCGAACCTGAAAACAAAAGCACAGATAGAATTGTTAACATGTGCATGGAACACTGCCCAAATCAAGACACATTTGACCAAATTGGCATGCAGCACTCACCGCTATGGCGCACGTGTCTGGATTTGGCTTTGTCAGGATACATGCCGGGTCCACCGCAAAATAAAAGTCTTGCTGTCTGGGTCCGAGTCCATACGTGGAAACGGCAGTACAGCCCACGTATGGACCCTTGAATCCTGTCCAGTGGCTGGATAGAGCCATCTCGTGTGGCCACGCAATAGGATTGGCGTTCATGGACAAAGGCAGC
>QAXH01003645.1:0-42611 GCA_004335635.1 Chloromonas sp. AAM2 | reverse complement strand
TCGGCGCCCGCCACTCGCGCCGCGTTGAACACCTGCGCTAGGCGCATGTACGGCAACAGTATCGGCAGGTTGGGTTGGACGATTGTTGAACAGCACTCTGGTGCACATCACAAACTGAGGCCCCATCAGACCTGTTAGCTTGGCTGAGAACCCACTGCTACTTCAGTCTCAGGCCAACCTATCTTAAGCCCCAGCACACCACTGCCATCTAGCCCACACCGTACGACTGATGTGTGCTTGAATTTATACAGCGCCTGCTCCATTTGACCCTTGACTGCCATAGCCAGACCGGGCGTGTGTATTCAACCAGAGCGTTCAAGACGCTAGAACCAGGTTCAGTTACAAATGACGTCCACGTTCCTGGCTCTCCCCCCTACCTTCTGGCCGAGTTCCGTGTAGACCGCCTCCACGTCGTCCAGTGGCATGCGCAACATGGCCATGCTCACGGCAACGATAGCGCCTGTGGACGTGCCAACCTGCATGTGTGGGTGGGAGGGGTTGAGTGCTTCCAGGATATCTGTGCTTCATGTGATGTCAGTTCCATGTCATGTGTGAGTGGAGGAGTGTGTGCATACCAATGACGACTGTTTCCAAAAACTTACTGCTCAACCGGTATTGCAGGACGATATCACATGTACATGACACATCTGCTTGTGGTGCACTGCCAACCTCAACCACGAAGCCCAGCAAACACTAACTTGTCAATAGAATCACTAAACCGTTGACATCGACCCGAGGTGGGCAGTATATGCATACCATACATAGCTGGGCCTCATTTAAACCGTCGTCATCCTCATCATAGATTGCCCTGACCCCATGGCTGGCATGAGCCCAGCAAGGCTCACCACGAGGTCCCAGTAGTTGTGCAGTTGTCTGGGCAGCCTGGCCTGCATGGCCCTGAGTATCTGGACAATGGTGACCCCCTTCATGCCGCCCCCGTCTAGCGCCAGCACACGCACGCCCCGCTTGGCGATGCGGGGCAGGTTCAGCGCGTCCTGTACACAGTCGTTCTCGCCTGCAACGTGCACAGTGCCACACACAATGTGTCTACTCTTCGAATCGCACACAATACCTGGGAAGGTCAACAAGCCAGCAATGAACTGCTGCTGAGCTTTTCCTGGCCTCCCACTGGTGATTGTCGCCAAACCTTTGCCTCCTGGGCTTTGTGGCCAATGCGGGCATGACATACAACATGCGCAGCCGGCCATCATGCATTTCCGTCCTTGAATTTGACAAGGGTTGCTTGCAAATTATCGCCGGTGTAAGAAGCTCAGTGTTTTGTGATCAAGACCCACGCCTCTTTCTCAGAGCATGATTGCCTGCAGATCCTGCAGCTGTGCGTTGAAGCTCCTCACCTATAGGACTTTCCCAACCAGTAGTTCAACCCTTACGACAGCCACCCACCTGCACATAACACCCCCTTTACTGTCCGACACCACCCACCTAGCACGGCCAGGACCCGGAGCGCAGACAGGCGTGTGGAGCCTGAAGCGTACCCCAAGTGATTGGTTGCGTTCAGCGCCTGCACGCCCCCCGCACTCCCCGCTTCCTCGGGCTTTGCCTGCCCCGTCTGCTTCTGCCCGCTGCCCGGGTGGTGAAGCAACACACGGCTGCCTGTGCGTGCCATCATGGCCGCGCCCACGCTTGCGTGGTTGGCTGCGGGTGCCTGGGCGAGGATGGCTACACTGCTTAGCAGCCCGGGAGCGGCTCGCACGGCGCGGCGGTTTGCACGGCAGTAGCACAGGGAGGAGAGGCACTGCAGGGCTGCCTGGCGCACGTACGGATCGCCTACACGGCACACAGCGCATGCAGGTTGGCAGTGCACCAGTGGTATTGGTTGTTGCATGACGCGGCCTTGCAGATTCAACAGTTTCAAGGCCAGTTGCGCACGTGCAGCAAGGGTCGGAACCAGTCGGAGAAGTGTTTTGGTTTTGCAGCTTGAGTGCTGTAGTAGGAAGTCATTTTCCGATATTGCAGCGTGTGGTGCTGTGACCTCGCTGATCGGGTTCAAAGCACGTGCAGTGAAGCAGTGAAGAATACTTTATGTGACCCGTGTGACTCAATGGTTTTCTTGAATTCTGCCAGGGTATCAGAAGAAGCATGGATGCCAGATGCTGATGAATTAATTGCCTTGCATCTTGCCCAGGTAAAAATAAAAGAGTGGCTGCACCTTGCACAAAAAACACTGAGCACTTGCTGCCTAAAGCTACACATACAGGCGGTCAAGCACTGCCCGAAGCCCTGAACCGATCGCACACCAGTGGTCCACCTGTCTTGCGTCCTTTAACTGCTTCCCTGCTGTGAACATATTGACTGCCAGGTCAGCCCACAGCACACCCTACCTTTGCATATGAGTTCATGCAGTCGCTCCAGCAGCTGCTCAGTGAGCAGGTCAGCACTGACCGTGTCCGAGCTCGAGGCGAGGTCGCTCACAACGTTCAGACCACACACTTGAGAATCCTGCAAGCAGGAAAAGTGGCGGCAAAGTGGCCACGAGCATAATTGGCCAACAGCACAAGTGGCAAACTCATCAACAGAATTAATCCTGGGGTGTGCCAAATATCAACTTTTGTCATGGCGAATATTGCTCACTGCCAGAAAGAACGAATGCACGTCCAGTACTAATTAGGATTCTGTCAAATGTCATGGCAAGTCAACCAATGACGTCCATTGCAAAGTATGAGCATATACAAGAGTCCTGCGGAGCTACCGTGAGGACTAGCACACAGGTGCTACTATAGGGGTGCAGTTCGCCACAGGCCCATCACTTGCCTGTATTGATGACATGATGAGGCTGTGCACTGCACTGGCCACGTCATGCGACATAAGCTTGTGCACCACCGCATCGCCGCACGCCGCGAGATGGCCTGGAGCACAGGCGACAGTTGAGACAACAATGCATAACATCAGGGCCAATACCTGGGACGTAGGTGCAGCTGTTGCAACCGGCCATCACAAGCCATACTGCTTTTGCCAGGACATGCATGCGCTCCGTCAGCCCAAGCCTCGTGTGCCCTAACCCCGACATCATTCATACCTATGCGACCGTCGTCTTACCTCTCCTCTCTCACTTGCCCCATGTATCTCACGGTTGGGAACGTGTTTGCATCTGTATCAGTCTGTTTGGCCTGTTAGTGCGACCCACCTGAAACCTTTGTTGCATATTTTGCACTTAAGAGCGTGCATGCATGCATGTCGGTCGCCTTGACCTGTCCGAGTGACCCACCTAGCACCTTGCACGCCTGCCTGACCACCACATAGTTGTCACTGAGCGCCATGAGCAACAGCTGCTGCACGGCCACCTCCTCCTTGGCGATCAGCTCACAGTTCGTGCGGTCCTCGGCTATACGACCTGCGAAACCGACACCACCACAGACACCACCACAGCTGAAGCAGGTGCTTGCCAGCAGTGAGAAGGAGCACAAGATACATCAGCAGTTACTGAGAACCAGCAGTCATCTACACTGAAATGCAGATGAGGTCAGGGAGTCATATCGCGCGGTCCTGGGATTGCAATCACGCTTTACTGACAGCAATCGGCACACAGCAATCAAGCTTTTGGTCCATATCAGCAGCTCAATCTTGATGTGAAGGTGTGTGTGGCCTGGTCTGCGATACAAGCCCTGCCATTGGAGAGTCAGACATGTAGTTTGTAATGTGTTGCTGCTCACCCAGTGCGCCGGCCAGCAGCGGGTGCTGCAGCGAGGCCCGTCTGAAGGTGAGGCGGAACAGAGGCGACAGCTTGTGGCCCCGCGCCATGTAGGGCAGCGCCCCAACCTCAACCTCCCACCTGCAACACCATGCAGGGCCGTCTTGCGTGTTTGTAAGCGGAAGAGGCACTGCTTTACATCAAGTCGCCTATCCAGCACTGCCTGCTGTCCACATGCAGCAATCAAGCCACGGCCCTCATCAGGCGTTGGCCAACAGTAAGGTTGTTCCTTTGTCACAGCTGGGCGTGCTGGTCTGCTATCAACTTGCCCCTGCTGCATGTTTGGCAAGCCCGACCCACTGCCGTGCCAGTCCTGATAAAAACTCTCTCCTCACCAAACTAGACTGCCCACATCACACTGCTGTACACCCCTGTAATTCTGCTCCTCCATCACAACCCTCAACCACAAACTGCTACTGCAACTGTCGGCCCACTCCGCCCACCCAACCTGCTCTCCCGCCCTTTCTACCGTGTACCCCTTCTGCCTCTGCCCCATTCCATAGTGCCATCACCTTTCCACCGTGTAACCCATGTGGCTGTGCCCCACCCCTCAGTGCCCAGCACTGTGCCAGCCCACCTGGTATACGTAGCATCTGCCATGATGCGCACATTGGCCAGCGACAAGGAGCGCAGCTGGGGACACACGGACAGCTCGGGGAGGTACTCGAGGGGGTTGCCGTACAACTGAACACACGTGACCACAACCAAACACGTTCCAGAAAAACTCCCTTACAACTGAACTCACGTGACTACAAACATGCGTGTGTAAGGAAATGCTGCTGTGCCAGGAAGCCAACAGCAGCATGATGCAAGAGGAAGTGGCCTAGCCTTCATGCTGTTGCTTGGCACAGCCACCTGCCCTGTTCTGACTGATTGCGTGCTGGTCAATGACTGGTCTCATGCAGCACCTCAAAATCTAAGGCAGCACTGTAACCTGTTGTATGGCAGTGCTACTGCCAGTGATGACAGCAGCGACCATGATCATGCAAGCCTACCTGCAGTGACTGCAGTGTGTTGCGCATGGGCCTGAGGTCCAGGACGGGCGTGGCGATGCGGTTTCCCTCCAGGTTGAGCTCCTTGAGGGCCACGCACCGACGGAGCTCAACTGCAACAAACACAACCACAATGACAACACGTTGAATGAACAAGCTACCAAAAGGACTATGATGCCCCAACAACGGTGCACACTGCCAACTTGATACTCTGACTAGGTGTAAGTGCAACTTCGGTTTGGACTGAACTGTCAGCTGAGGTTTGGATGGGTGCTGACTGAGTTGGAGGTGCAATGTGTGAACGACCAGTCCTCAGGGACATGTCTTGCCAGCCGCAAAATCAAACAATTGTGTTTGCGCGTAAAGCAATGAGATGTGACAACAACGCCTGTGACAAGACCAACTACTTTGCCCAGTGCAAACCTCAGGTGGGCCTGACACGCTGACTGTTGAGATGCACAACAAAACCTGCTGCAGCCAGTGCAACCCAAACAGCAGCATTGAGACGTGCGTGATGAAATGTCAGTAACATCTGAATTGCCAGAACTTGCAGAACTTGATTGGCCTCAGATGCTGGTCACTAGTTTTGCAGAAGTAATTCTTAAGCAGATCTCCCATTTTCTGCATTGCCGAGACTGTTGCACAGAGCTGCACCCATGCCTTACTCTCCATTGCTGAGACTGCAAACCGACAGAATCTCACCCCTTCGGGTTGTAGCACCATGCCCCTTGCATGCCTTTCAGTGCCAAGCCTGTCCATTCATACCCACGGCCTCTCAGTATTCCAGCTTGTAACACCATGGGCCATAGCACTATGTCTATGCCTGCGGCATGTCATCTTGCACGCTTCCTGCTTACCCGGCACGATGGTGAGCAGGTTTGCATCAACCGCCAAAACCTCCAGGGCAGTCAGCTGACCCAGTTCCCCCGGCAGAGCTGTCAGCTTATTGTGGCTCAGTCTCAGTATGCGGAGCGAGACGAGAGAGGCTATGCTTGTGGGCAGCGAGGTGAGGTTGCAGTAAGACAGGTTGAGGTTGCGGACTGAACTCAAAAGGGACGGGTCTACGCAGGTGGTCCAGAAGTTGCCAAACCCGTCTGCGCCTTTCAGCTTCCACACGCCTTCCAAGGGGCACTGCTGGAGAAGCAGCCGAAGCAGGTGCTCTGAAACTGCACCGCTGGAAGTGGCGCGTGATAACTGCACGTGGGCAGAAAATGATTGACATTGTCAAGGCTGGCTTGTACTGCATGAGCTGCTTTGTGCAAGGATGACCGCGTGGGGTGTGGCATTGTATTGTGCGAAGTAGACCCAGATGCACCGGCAAAGGAGAGCATGCACGCCTTTGGTGAAAGAATGGCCTCACTGCCACCTGTTGGATGGATTGCCTGTGTGCGTGTGTGATTTGCTGCTGGTAATTGGTAACCCTTAGACTCCGCACGAGCATCCAGGAACCATTTCCCGGGTATGTTTGGTGGGCTCAGAACAGAACAGAGGCGTCTGAACATGTGTGCAAGCAGCAGCTTCCTGACTTGCGCTTTGATGATGATGATGATGATGATGATGATGATGATGAGCATTGCCACGGGCAATGCATGAAGGACATGTGCGCTCCAGGCATTCAGGTGCTTTGGTTGCAGAGACATGATGCCGGCTGCATCTGTTCAATGCCATGCCCCATTTGTGTTCTGGTCACATCAGAGAGGACTCACACTTATACATCTCAGGACCGGGTACGACAGCCTGGTCTGTAACTCCAGGCTGATCTTGGCTGGTGCATCAGGGGGTGTCTCTGGCACCATGAGCGTGATATGCAGCCGTTCCTCTCCACGGGTTTCTCGTAGCATGGCCACCTTCTGTGCGAAGCGCTCTACCACGAGTGTTTCTGACTCTTGGTCGTCCCATGCGAACTCAATTGTGGCTACTGGGGCAGTGAGTCTGATGGCTGAAGGCTCGTCTGGAGTGCCCGCCTGGCCATACTCCAATGCGAGCCTGAAGGCCTCAGCCTGACGACCAAACACTCGCCATGACATTGTGCTCCTGCTCTCTAGGGCTTGTGCTGTTATGAGACTACGCTACGCCGGGTAATCTGTGCGCTACATTACAAGACAGTCGTTGTTGCCGTAGCAGGATATAACATCGCTAATATGGGTACACGAAACAACAAGATCGCGCACAAGGACACCACCTTAGCAGTTGCAAGCGGATTCTTCTTGTATGTTCTGTCGAGGTTTGGTTGCTCAAACGGTGCCAATGTGCCATTGTACGAACATCCAGTCCAAGGGCAATAGAGGCTGATTTTACGATTGATAGCAATGGCAGGCGATGCATCTTCCCGGCAACTACCCAAAGGTTTAGGGTTGTTAGCTGGCCTGCTGGTGACAGTAACCCTAGCACATCTGCTGACAAGCACCAGCGCTGTAGATGCTGGACAGTACGTGCAAGATGCATTTCCGCCCCCAGGTAGGATCCACTCCTTTCAGCTTAAGCCACACCAGCAGCATGCAAGCATCAGCAAGGGCAGCCAGCTCGCAACCTTGCTGAGGCTGTTTGGTGAGTTCTCTGGCTTATGATCCACAGAGGAGATGCCACATGAAGCTGTGGATTTGTCCGCTGCGTCAGCAAAGGCAGCCGGGGGCGAAGACATGGATCTGGAAAGCATGTTGCACTGGGCCATCTGTAAGTCCTAGCAGCGTTACCAACAGGGTTACTGGAGGTGTCTTGCATGTGCTGGCAATCTTGATTTGGCTAGCCATCCATCAGTTGGGTAGTAAGGGGTCCCGCAGTAGCTGGACACACTCCACCAGCCCATGGATGTGATGCAGGTAGACACGTGGCATGAGAGCAGGGTCAGCAGACGCACACGTGCTTGGCTTGCGGGCCAGGGTATCAGGCATCAAAATCTGGGGAAGCCTGGTGCGTGCAGGAAGGCAGGCCAAGCAAGCGTTGCAAGTCAGCACGTACCTGTCAGTACTTACTAACGTTACGTAGCTCACCCACGTGTCATGTTGCTGTGCACCGCAGCACATAGCGATCCCGAGGTCCTCAAGAAGCACGCAGCTGCCATCAAGCAGCAGGAGGCCGTCGCTTCCCTCAAGGAGCGCAAAGCACGTGTGAAAGAGGTGGGAAAAACACTAATTTGGCTCTTGACAATCCACAGGTTTATGACCACGCACCAGCATGGACTGTAAATAAACCATGTTCACATGTGTTTACTGCGAACTGGGCCTGATTTTGGTAAAGCTGTGACAGTCTGAGTTATGACCTTTGACAGGTCAGTGTACATCTTCACTAGCACTACACGAGCTGCAAAGGTTGAAGTGGACAGCGCAGCACAAGCTGCAGAGTTTACTCTGGTCAGCGGGCAGCCTTCAGCAGCAACTGGTCATCATACGTTCAATATGTTACCGATGCGTGGCTGGTTCAAAAACCGTGCACAGCAGGAAGCTAAGCTGCAGCGTCATGCTTGCTTGCTTGCTTGCAGTTGATTGACGTCATGAATCAGCAGCCCACGGAGACCGGACTCATAAAGGTAAGATACTAGCCACGATTGTTGCTGCACAACAGTGCAGTCCATGAGGAATCGTTGCGCTTGGGCCTGGAATTGTGTCTTGGCACAGGCTGCCACTGAACACACAGGCAGGCATCAGTCGCTGCCACTACAGGAGTGACTGGGTTCAAGCTCTCTGCTCACCAGAGTGGTCATTACACACAGTCGTCACCAACATGGCGATCATCACAGTTGTTGAACTCATCACCTGTGTTGTAATGCGCTAACCCAGGAGGCCGTGTCAGTCCTGACGCACCCCGAAGCCACCACCGAGCAGCACCTCAACGCGCTAACTGCGCTGCAGATACTGGTGGAGCCCATAGACAACGCTAACGGTGAGAAGCCACACCATGCAGTGTTGCCCAATGGTGTTCTGAACAACGAATGCTGCGCTTACCAGGTCAGCACACCATCACAGTTTGCCAGTTACTGGTTAATAAGCATGCTTAACACGCTGAGTGTGCCATGCTGCTATAACTGCCATCCCTGCCTCATTGTTTCACCTGCTGCACCGACGGCCCATGAATCTGTGACTTTTTATACTGTAAGTTGGCGATGATGCCACTGGATTATTCTTGCCTCAGACCATGCCACATATGCGTTACAACCTCCCCTCATGTGCTTCAGCTGCAGCATCCGTTTGTAAATCAAAAGTCTGAACTGTTCGGACAAGTGAGGACGATGATGTTGGCGGATGACCGCACCCTGCCACACATGAGCTCAACGCAGACCTCAAGGTGCTGGGCGGTATCGACCCCGTGATGGCAGCCCTGTCCTCCCCAGTGGGCAGTGTGCGGGCGGCTGCGGCCTACGTGGTGGGCACGGCCGCCTCCAACAACCCCAAGTTCCAGGAGCAGCTGATGGAGCTGCACCCCAAACTGTTCACACAACTGGTCAAGGCAAGCCATGGACCAACCTGGGCGTGCTTTGATATACAGCAGATGTTGATGTTTTCTGCGAAAATACTGCATAGATTTGTAATGCTTATCAAGGTTTGAATGTGGACCACAGGGCGCGCATTGGTCTGCTCGCTTAAGCCTGTACTTGTGCTCGTGTCTGGGTCGTAGCAAATGCTACTGCAGAGCACAGGGTGCGCACTGGTCTGTTGGATGCGTCTGTTGGATGCGCACAGATTGTATAGACAGCCTATCTGCTCCAGCGCCATGAGACGCTCAGCTATCTTATCCTTAAAGGGGCAATCCGCCTTGAGTACACAACTGTTTGCTGCCAACTGTGAGCGTTACTGAATGGTGTGCCCCACGTGCAGCTGATCACAGCAGGCGAGGGCGAGGTGGTGGTCAAGGGGCTGTATGCAGTGGCGGCCATGGTGCGCAACCTGGCAACACTCAGGCAGACGTTCCTCGCGGCAGGTAGGGTCCAGGGACCCGGCTAGCCCTGGCCATTCTTCCTGGCTTCCACGACGGAGGAAGGAGGTGTCATTCCTTGCACTCCAGTCCTTGTCACTGCCATTTGATGCTGTGATCGGGTGTGTGCGTATTTGTCAACTTGATTACACTTGGCCTGCAATGCATCAGCTGGACTACCACACAATATGTCCAGTTAGTTTCAGTGCAGCCTTGTAGCAAAAACACTCCTCAAGTCGTTCACTCAGTGACAGTGTGGCTTTGCAAGGAAGGCAGAGTAAGTACAGGAGAAGCCAAGTCATCCAAACGTCATCCTGTTGCTGTTGTGTGGCAGGTGGCCTGGATGCAGTGCACCATGTGCTGGCCGGCGGCTCGCCTGCGGGGGGCTCGGCCCGCATGGACCACCGAGCGCAGCGCAAGGCCCTGGCTCTGCTCATCGACCTCATTCACCTGGATGCGGACGTGGCCAGCACGTGCCTCAAGAAAGGTAGGCACGGGGACTCACACTACTGTGAACAGGTCACGTTGATGTAAGTGCATGCCACCCTCGCCTTCACAGCTAAGCTGATGGCATTGCAGTTTGCACCAGTGCAGGACGGCTCTGTTTATTCAATGCGATACAAACTTGATCATCAAAGGAGGCCGGACGTGTATCGAGCATGGAAGCCACCCATGTGTGGGGCTGTGAGGAAGCCGCAGGTTTTCAAATCTCCACCTATAGCACGTAGCCGAGATGACGTAAACTGTACTACCACTTTCTGCGGCATCGCACAACCCGGCGCAGGGAGCTCGAGGATGTGTGCATAATCGTCTCATTTGTTTGCGCAGGCCTGGCCAGCCCCATCAGCCGGCTGCTGCTCCAGCCCGACACCGACCTGCAGGAGAAGGCCCTGGACACCATCAAGACGCTGGTCAGGTACAGCAGCCAGGCGGCGGAGGCATTCCACGAGGCAGGGGCAGGTGAGGCAGCAGGGTTGCTGGCAATCAGGGTGTACTAGCACTGGTAGGCATTTGGTGTTGGCTCACTGGCAACTCAATTGCAACACGTGGGTTGACTGCAAAGTACTCTAGAAACGTTGCAACCAGGCCGCGTAGTATATGTTCTGATCTTGCCCCAACGTTCATGTGCAGCAAAATTCTTAGTCTTTCGCAGAAGGAGAATGCTAGTTCAAACTGCATGTCACCCGCCGAAGTTCTGCATGTCACTCAGGCTGCAAGCATACGTGTGCTGTGCAGTGTCTGGGACGGACAAGCTGCACACAGAGCTGCTGGAGCATCTGATGGCAGCTGCAGGGGACCTGGATGACCATTACATCAAGTACCTGTTGGGTCTTGTGCGGGAGGTGCAGATGGCGCTGAAACCCTCGGCAAAGGCTGGCCTCCCTCGGATAGAGCTTTGAACTCTGTGACTGTGATCCGGCTGATGTAAAAGAAGTTGGCGTCCAAGGAGGTGTTTAGACGCGCTCGGATTCGTCACAGGTTCTATTGGTCATACTGAACTGAAGTATTAAGGCTGACCAAGCCTCAAATGCTGTCGAGACTGCTCCCTGGTACCAGCGTGGCATCAGATCAGTGGCTGTCAGAATGACATTTGAGTCACAGCCATGATCGCGGCCTCAGATCACATACATGATGGCGTGAAAACGAGCAAGCCACCGAGCACAAACCTGCCTTGATGCGCTGCTCAAATGTCTGGATTATAACAGCAGAAGTGTCACGCATCGCAAAGTGTCACACGCAACCTGCGGATATCCATTGTCATAGCACCCGCAACGTCCTGCTGAACGAGCGCTGTATACTCCTGGAGATCCACTACGACAGAGCGGAAATGGTGTCTGCATGGTGGTCGCTCACCAGTGTGCCGGCCGTGCCGGTGTTGATGAAGGCCGTGCAAAGATGGAAAAATGGTCGGAGAAAAGTGACAACACTGAAGGCAGGGGACCGGTGAGGACCCTATCTCGTTAAGGGATCTATTTGACTTGTCAGCTGCATCTCTTGTCGGGAGGTGCATAAAGTCAGAAAGTAATATAAAGTCATTGGGTCTACTCTCCCTTAATCAAGTCACAACTCATAGGTCATGTCAAAAAACAAAAATGATTCAATAATTTGGATGCTCCTTCCCTGTGCCGACATATCCACTTGGTTGGCTGACCTCATCTGTATCTTAATATCATGATCAAAATTCCACACATATGCTTTTTAAACTACCTGAGCGTGTTCACTGTGTCTGTAGTGCAAACGAGAACGAGGACTGGGGCACTGAGCCTGGCTTTGTATGTCAGCGCGTGTGCACCTCACCCAAGCTAGTCAGGAAGCTGGGCCACGATGCGGTCATGGTACGGGACCAGGGCATCAACAGTTGTGCCCCATGGGACACTTGTGCGCATGCCATACAAGGCTGAGCCGTGCATATGCCTCACATTAATTATCATAACGGATACAAACCACAACGGATACAAACCGTAACGGATCTGCCAACCCTCGTCATCGCTGCATGCTCCACACACTGCACAGACACTAACGAGCAGACTTGCTTGTGAGCAGACTTGCGGTAGGACGCAACCATGTGCTTGAATGAGAGTTCTTACTAGGCTTGTGCACCTCGCCTGCAGGACACCACAATCAGCACATGCGTGACGGTGTGCGGTTTGTCAGGTGGGTGAAGGAAATACTGCCTTACACTCGACAGAATAGGCCTACGGCTTACCACGGACTTGCCTCCGAGTGGTGACGAACAAGTGGCCCTTGCAAATGCTGAACAACCGAAGGACTCCAGACCGATGTACCCTAACAATGCACACATACCAACTGCGAAGCGAGCCAACCTGTGCATTTGCTAGGCAAGGACATGCATCATGCCAGTTCCCATGCTGAAAATGCCTAGACTCCTAGACTGTGGGTAACTTCATCCAGCCTGGCTAGTTCTGCAATGTATTATTTGTAAACTGGTTCACAGAGAGTGAGCGTTTGGGCACTGTGTACTCTGGTCCGTGTACTGCTTAACTGCAATCATATTCCGATCTGCTGGTTGTGTGCGTGTGTTCAGCCCTGGACGCCTGTACAGACGCCTGCATCCGCGCGGTGTGCGTGAGCTCCAGCCACGTGCCCGCATGGAACGAGGCGTGCCTGCAGAGGTGCACACACGAGTGCATGCGGATGCAACAGAGCAGTCTCTGAGCCGTTAAGCGGACTGTTGGTAGTTGCACCGGAGAGTTTCACAGCTTCTTGGGCGTACGCTGTGTGCTGGGAATGACTGTCAGAGCTTACATGTTGCAGGCGGAACATACTTTATGGTGTTGCGCTGCGCCCAGTACTGGCTGGTGTCCGGCTGCCAGCAATGATGACTCAAATTTGGATAGCGATGCAGGTTTGCCACAGAGGCAAGCTTTCTATCCTACGCAGATATGGCAATGATTACAGCCAAAGCCCTTAGCTTTGACTTGAAATCATAGTATGAGTCTAGAATGGGATCACTACCATCATCACAAGCTCTTCACTACTGCAGTCGCAAATGTAAAACATTCCAAAAACGTAAGTTGCAGAAGGTTTCAAGAAGCCAGACGTACCTCAACGGCACATCATAATTCGGAACATAGCTTAACAAAGATAGTTATGAGGTTCATGAAGCAGAAACGTGTCAGAAACTCTAAGAGATGCTCACAGGTCTATTTCCCCTTGCGCCCCTTGCCTCCCTTTGCCCCCTTCCGCCCTCCCCGCTTCTCAATCGCCTTCGCGGCCCGCTTGTCCTTGAGCATGCGCTTGTCCAGGGGCGGCCCCTTGCGGCCCTTGCCGCGCTTCCCGTCCTTCCCGCCCTTGCCCTTGCCCCGCTTCCCTGCAGCTCGTGCCTTAGCATAAAGCTTTTCAATTTCACGAATCTTGGAATTCATTGGCACGTCCTCCTGCACATCCAGCGCACATGAAACATCCATAAAGCTAGCACAAGGCCGAGGATCAAGGCATAACATTGTAACATGCATCAGTGTTTGGCGACGTGCAGGTTTTTCTGGGTTGGGATCAGTGAGCTGCTGTGCACAGTAATAAGTGGACAAGAAAGGAGTGCTCGCAAGCGTGTGCCGTTAAAAAACAACAGGAATAGACAGACAGATTGACTGAAAACAATGATGACCATAATGGTAATAAAAATAACAAGAATAATAACGACGGCAATAACATCAATAACTATAATAGGCAGTGCGTGCTTTGACCCACCTGTGCGGCAATGCTCTCCGCCTTCTCCCTGGCTGCCGACAGCTTCGCCTGCACCCTTCGCTTGGCCCTGCCCTTGGCCTCCGCCACCTTCTTGATGGGCCTGGCGTCCACGGCCTTGAGGCGCTCCTTCTCCGCCTGGACCTCCTCCTTGGTCACGGGAAGGATCGGCCTGGGGGTAGCAGACACACACAGAGGTAGTGTCAAATTGAGCAGTGCAGAACAACGTAATGACTGCACCTCAGTAGCCACGCGCCGGTATCACCACTCAGCGAATGAAATGCAAGGTAATCACCAAACATTGGGTCAAAAAGTTGAAAGGGCGAGTGCTGGGGTTGAAGAGGTGGGGCCATGCCTGGCATGATTGATGGCATTTTGTTGGCAAGAAGCGACACAAGTGTGACTTGCCCAGGCGTGGCCATGGGAAGAATGGGCCTGGATGCAGCATCCAACTGCTTTCCCGTCTGGATCAATAATGGGCCTGGATCAGTGGTATGCATTTGACAAGTGCCAAACTCCACAGGTAGCGCCCCACCACATCACACACCCTTGGTGCCTGACCCAGCCCCCCTCCGGCCCACCTCATGTGTCGCCGCTCGTCCTCCGTGAACCACCTAGGCAGCCCCGTGTCGTGGAAGGCGTAGCGGTTGTAGGCCGCGTCCACGATGCTCTCCTTGTCCTTCCGCCGCAGCATGCGCTTGGCCAGGGCCAGCACCTGCAGCAGACCAGGCCGTGGGGACAATCTCAGAGCAAACCTTAAGCGAGCCAGGCCAAGGACCACTTCAGGCAGTGCGGACAACGTCTGTTGCACTTGCAGCGAGCAAGGCCCTGGCGGCAACTTGAAACCAAGCTGTAAGCAATGAGCTCAATGCTCAATGCTCGCAGGCATTCAATGCACAACACGATGTCTGCCCTACTCATGTCAGTAGAAAGTCGCCCCGTACAATTTAGCCCATCCAATTTCAATTTCAGATGCAACGAGGCCCTGGGGTCAGATCCTAAACATGAACAGGGTTCTGCAGGCCTCTTTCTCACTCCTTGGTGCTGCTCTTCTCGTTGAGTGTGCTCCTCCTTCCCACACCCACCTCAGCTTTTCCTTGGTCATCTAACAAGTCAAACTCGTCTTCGCTGTCAGTCCCAGAGTCAGAGCTGTCACCGGGAGCCCTCTTCTTCCCACCACGCAGCTTGTCTTTTGTTGCTGGCACCACCTCGAAACCAGGCCCTTTGCCTTTCCGTCTCTTGCGATCACCGTCATCATCGTCTGAGCCTGCCGCAGTGTCGTCTGCGGGCGTGCCAGTCGCCTTTGCTGCTGTTTTACTTTTCCCGTTGGCTTCTGTGCCGCCCTGCCGTGGCCCTGCTGCTGCATGCGACTGCTGACGCGCATAGCCATCTGACATGTCCCCTGAAACACAGGGCGACACGGTGCAACAAGCAACATCACACGAGGGCGACGATCACGAGTGCAGCATCTGACACCACCTCACCACGCCTCAACCACATGATTGGAAACCATTGAGATAGGGTTGAATGCTGGATGGGTTGAGATGTTGTGCTACATGTGTGCCTGTGTCGGCTTCAGAAGGGCTCAGCAATAACCAATAGTAGGTGTGTCGTTCATTGGAATCAGTGTGAAGGAAAGATGATTTGAACATCACCGCCCGCTGAAGCCAGCTCGTATGCATGCATGTCCGTATGTGCTGCTGCCAGTACAGGAGCGCTGCAGAGTGCCACCCTGTCATCCATGATCAGGCCAGTGCATGACACGCATGTCCTCGCCCCCCCAGCCCGACAGCAAGACGGTCAACAATACATGAATAGTTCTTGGCACTGGTCCTGAAAGTGTACATGCATTGAGATGAGAAACGATTTAAACGATTAGCAGGCTGCGCAGTGTGTGACTGTGTACATAATCATTCCTTTCTGCCATACCCTCATCCGCACCTTGGTCATCCTCTTCTTCCTCTTCATCCTCCTCATCCTCTTCTCCATCCTCCTCGACCATCAAGTTGGGATCATCAAACAAGTCCTGGCCAAACCACTGCGCAGCCATAGCAGGCCCGCTGGTGGCCACTCCCGCTCTCCGCTCATCCAACTCCACTAACAAGCCCCCTCCCGCTCCCCCTTCCGCCGCATCTTTTGCCTCCCGCGCCCGTTTTCCCCGCTGCCGCTGCGCCACTGGTGCAGCGCCTCTCACTCCCCCCTCACTGCCGTCACTCTCGTCGTCACTCTTCATGCCCTCATCTTCTTCGCTGTCGCCCTCCTCGCTATCCTCCTCACTCGCCTCGCCCCCGTCGTCTAGTTCCAAATCCATGCCTAGGCGTCGCCGCTTCTCCTGTGCAGCAAACGCATGGAGACAGCAGCACTTTGACAAAGACTCAATGATGAGGGGTGACATTCCTGTACCTTACTAGCACTGGCCATACGGCAGAATTGGCGGCACATGGTTCTGCTGCCAAAGCAACCCTCAACGACATTGGTTCCAACCACCATGAGCACAGGCCTTCAGCATCACAAAGGGCAGGCTGGCCAGCACCTCGCCCTGTCACTGGGCTGTGCCTGGGCTGACGTGACATGGCGGGGCCCGTACAACCAATGCAGGTTGACTGGAATTTCTCTCCCTCTCTCCCCATGCGCACGCCTGGACCTGCCTTGACTACGTCGTCTCTGTGACCCTTGCGCTCAAGGTACATCTTGTACGAGGACTCCAGAGCCTCGTCCATCTGCATCTCGTACCGCAGCGCGGCCTGTTCGTCGTCGCTGTCCCCGTCACTGCCTGTGCCCGGCGCCCGGCCGCCCACTAGGTAGTCGTCATCGGATGAGTCCGTGGCCTGAGGGCACAGCAGAGCGCACAGTGCAGATGACAAAGATGAGTCAGAGGAGTAGATACATGCCACAAACCAGCAAACCAGCATAGGAGGCTTTCTACAACGGTACAACGGCTACACTGGCGAAGCAACACAAAGCTGAACTACGACCCGGGCAGGTCGTAGCAAGACTCATATACATGCCCTCTAATTAAATGGCATGATAAGCTGTGGCAAGGGTTGTCGCGGATACATTGCCTCTGACTGATTACTGGCACAAGATATATGATCTGTAACCATCGCACTAAGGGCCAAAATATCTGAAGTGAGCCAGCCGTCTTTGGACATGCTATAGCTGCCAACATGCCCTGCTTCAAAAATCATTGTCTGCAAGAGGCACCAAAAAATGCCGCTCGTACCTCTAGCATCTCCATCTCCCTGTCCCCCAGCGCAGCTGTCTCCGCCACCCGCTCCAGTGCCGACGCTCCCCCGTTGACGGTGCGCAGGGTGAACATCCCGTCCGGCCCGTTCTCCTCTATCTCGGTCTGGGCAGCACCCAGCTGGGCAGCCCTGCAGACAATCATTAACACGCACTCAGTGCTCGTACCACTTGATCCGCTGCCTGCCCTGGCTCAATCTGTGGCTGCGTCATACGCGCTTTGAATGCGCTCAACAATGCACACAGTTTAATGCACCGTCTGCCTGGCTGGGTTTGCGTCTGTCATTCCCTTTACAACGGAGTACAGGTCTGCTGTACCACATGTGTGCTGTGCCGAGCAGTACGTGTGTGCTGTGTCCAACGCTGCCCTCATCACCGAGCATCTCACCTGATGCGCGCCTTCTTCTTTGCCTCCCGCGCCTTCTTCTTCTCCTTGTGCTCCCGCCGCCCCGCGGCGTCCTTCAGTGCCTCCATCTCCGCTAGCAGCGCGGCCTCGGGGTCCAGCGGGGCAGACGCCTCGCCCTCAGCAGCGGCAGGGTCCTTCTTGGCAGCATCTGTGGTGCATGGCGGCCGCGAGTCCATGGGTTGAATAAGCGATATGATTGATCAGCACCACGACTTCCATGTGATTGATGTCTGAGGTGGCATTCGTAGAAGCAATTCAATTCAACTCAACTCAACGATCTGCGGGGCATGATCCATGGGCAGCTTGCTACATCACGCATGGCCATGGATCCATGGGCAGTATGGCGGGGGTGAGGTTGTGTTGAAAGGCGTGGGGTTGCCAACTGCTGTGGCGCATGCACAGGTGACAGTTTGGCCGGCTCAAGGTGGTCCCCGGAGGCAATTCAATCAACTGGGTCGAGCGGGCCATATTGTGTGTCAGCACCATGACTTGCACATGATCGCTGTCTGAGATGGCATGCGAAGAGGCTATACTGCGTTTCAATTCAACACAACAGTACTGCACGAGGTAAGCAAGCTGAACGGCAGAGAATAGCCAGAGGCACACGACAGCACAACTGAAGCTGGTTGAGATAACTTACTGTGGCCGTACTGCCGCAGGAATGATCAGAGCGGCACTGACCTGGTGCCCCCTTTGCCTTCTTGGCTCCCTTGGCCTTGTCCTCGCCCACTCCGTTTAGCTCCGTCTTGAGCGCCTTTCTCAGCGCCAGCCTCCACTTGAGCAGCGCCTTGAACTCTGTGCGGCCCAGCACCTGAAGGTCGCCGCACAGGGCCTGCACCTCGGCACCCGTGGCGGGGTGCTGACGAACCTGCGGGAAACAAGGAAACAACGACACACAAAATAATGTAAGAATGGCCAAGGCGTAAAGAAGTGAAATGGGTAGCTGTTGCCTAATCTCGGTGCTTGGCTGCATGAACAATTGCATGCAGCTGACAAAACGGCACAAACTGCCAAGTATCAAGTGCGAAACCACCCAAAGCCGTAAACAGGATCGGGATCCACCCAGCTGTAGCCACTGCCGGTCATTCAGCCGGTCTTGTTCCAGTGCTTGAGTGCAGCTGGCAATTAAGAAAAAAACACCAACTATCGATGACAAACGACCAAAACGAGTGTTTAGAAGCACCTTATCCGCCAACTCCTTGAGGTCAGCTTCCTCGAGACCCTCCACTGGCTTCCATGAGGTGGAGCCGTCCAACGCAAACGTGGTGACCTGCATGGGCACCACAACAGATCCGCGCTGTTTGGAAACCTGAATTGATTTCATCATCAACAATCAAGGCTTGTCATGGCTTAGGCCTTGCTCGTTACAAGGCTTATCATGGGTTTGCCCCATGGCTTATCATCTTCATTACTACCATCACCACCACCATGCAGGGTGCCACTTTTCCAGTCTGATAACTGCTTGATTCTGACAACTGTTCAAAACTCTGGTCACCGAACTGCTGTCCCCATGAGTGATGTGCATGGTGGAACCAAAGGCTCATCATGGTTTGATCCAGACACGGGTGATGTATGCTACGTGCTTGAGTACATTGTCATGTGATGATGATTGTGTGGGACTTGGAGCAGGGGTGCAGGGGTGTGAGCAGTGCGTGCCTGTGTCGGCTTCAGAAGGGCTCAGCAATAACCAATAGTAGGTGTGTCGTTCATTGAAATCAGTGTGAAGGAAAGATGATTTGGACATCACCGCCCGCTGAAGCCAACTCGTGTGCATGCGGTCACTGTGAGTGTGAGCCAGTGAGTGTATTTTTTACATCTGTGTCGCACGGCAAGTCGAACAGAAGATGGATCAAGTGTCATCATGCTCGCTCGTGTGTGATGTGCTTCATGCTGGTGGAGCTTCTTTTCAAGCCTTAGTGTATGACTCTGGAACATGGTGTCAGACCCTTACCCTTAACCAGCAATGGCTTAACCTGAACGGCTTCGCTGCACGTCAGACAAGAAGCAGGACCCTGAATATTGAAGGCCAATAACTTTAAAGCAACCAATAAATTTCTACAACCCCAGTTCTCCTTATCCCACCTTTCCCAGCAGCTCTACAGGAGTCGAGGAGGCGATGAACTCTAGCGCCGAGGCCGTGCGGTGCGAGGTGGATAGCCCCTCGTCATAGCCCTCGCGGTGCCGCCGCTGCTTGATCTTCTGGCGCATGAGCGCATCCGGGCCCATCACACGCGACACCTCTGTGATCTCCTGCGGACATGGGACAGGGACAGGCGTGAAACACTGGCGGGCAGGGCCATGGCATCAGGCTTGGGTTCATAAGCAGTGCTTGGCGATGCCAGGGTTGAGATACCGGCCGACTGACACCGGCCAACTACGACAAGAAATGATCTTAAAACAGGATTTGAACGTGTCATCTGCCCTAAGCCTAATCGCTGCCGTTCTTCCTACTGTGGTCACGTGATGAAATTCCCATAGCGCAGTATCCCTCGAGAAGCGCTGTTGCCTAGGCACATACCACCATGTGCCGCCTTCCGACCTCTGGCCTGTGTCCACTTGCCTGGAACAGATGCCTAGGGTCCAGCAGCCTGGGGTCGACCTTCGCCGGCGCCTTGAATCCCTGGCACACCACGAATATCTCCGCCGAGGTGTTACGCGAGGCGGTGGGCTTGGTGGACTCCACCTTGTCGAACAGCTGGTTGAACGCATACAGCAAGGCGTTGTAGTCCTGGGCACAGGAGGAAGACAGGCACAAGCAGGTGGAGCGGAGAGGATGGCTTGCGATGGTGTGTCGGGCAACATGGCAAGCCGGATTATGTTAGTGCTTAAAAGACAAGCAAGTGGGACTTTTGGGTGTGGGGTTAGGGTTAGAGTTAGGGTTAGGAGAGTAAAAGTGCGTTCTGACAGTGTGGCGCAGCACTGGTGTCTGGTCAGGAGAGCAGTCTTCTCAGATGCTCGGAGGCCCTGTGGCGGGCCGACGAGGCATGAGCGGTGCAGTGGCGATTGTCGCGTCTGTACAGCAGCAGCATCTTGTACTCTCAGATGGACTGCTAATCCAGATAGATTGACTAGTGGAAGACACTTCCTTCCTGACTTTGTCGTGCACTGAAGCGGACATTGTGCGGGTGTGCCACCACTTGCTGCTGCCGCTGGCTCACCTTCGACCTGAAGACCTTTGTGATGAATGTGCCCTTGGGAACCAGGAACTCAGTGGCCAGCTTGAGGGAGTCGAGCACAAGGGCGGCCTGCAGGCAAAGCAGGGTAAGGAAAGCATGGCGAGGCTGCGACCTGGTGTCAACTGTGGTTTCTAAAACAGGGTTGCAAAGCAATGACCACCAGCAGTCGCATACAATCGGTACATGTGTTCGACTAATTGCATTGTGGCTGTGTCCACCATGAACCTGCGTACCCACTGGTCAGCCAGGTCGCCCCTGCCTCCCAATGCACGAGCATGCCCTCTGCCAACCCCGCCTCCCAAACCCTCTGCCCAAACCCACAGCCAACCCTTCCTTCCCATCCCCCTGCCCACCTGTGTGTACGCAGCATTAGACCAGGCACCGCCCACGTTGGGAGCTCCGTCGTGCACCACCACATCGAACTGATTGCCCCGCGCCTCCTTCTTGAGAGCGGCACGTGTGGCCTGCACAACGCACACACATGGAGTAGTGATGAGCGTCAGGTGGCATCGGCAGCGCTGGCAGCAGGGCACAGATTGCCAGGCAGCGCTGGCAACACAGCCTGCAGCCTTTCTCTGAACCATATTTCCTGCCGACAACCTACAACTGCAGCCCTGGGCAGGCACAGATATCAGTACCTTCCTATCCACCAACCTCTGAATTCTGCGTGTTGACACCAACTAGCCTCTAAATCCTATATGTCAACATGTGTTGTTTGGTTTCATCAGAGCTGAGCGTAGCCTACTCACCTGCGTGGTGATGTCGCCAATGAGGGTCTTGGCGCCGCGAATGGGTTTGATGGGCACCAGATCCACTCCCAGGATGAGCGAGGCCATGGGCATGTTCTTGGCAGCAACCTGTAAGGGGCACGGGCGAGCATGGACATGACCAGGTCAAGGCTCCATTTCACGCCCTTGGCTCACACCTGCTGCTGAGCTCTGTCTGCTGGTAGTTCTGACGCACTTCGTGAATGCTATCTGTGGCAACTACCCCTTGCGGTGACACGTGTCCTCAACACTGCCCTCATCGCTGCAGCGACCCAGCCGTGCCCGTACCTGCAGCCATCCACCCGGCGCCGCACACAAGTCCAGCAGGGCGCGGCAGTTGGACAGGAAGTTGAACTTGCGGTTCAACTGGATAAGCTTGAACGCAGCACGCGAACGGTACCTGCAACAAATACAGAAACCCAGTTGATATTAATACAATGCGAGCCGTGCATGGCCTTCTGTGTCCAGCCTGTCCTGTGTCTTGAAGCGTGTGCCTGGGGAGGTCAGGGTTGAAGTAAGCCCTGTGCAGTATGCTGTTGATAGGCATGCAAACCAGTACTGGCCGGAGTGGTCGTACTTTTGCTACTCACCCGGCCGGGGGAATGCATGCACACGACAACATGCGGGGCGTATCTAGCCAGCCAAAGAAGTTGTGTGTCGCGTGGTGTGTTGCTGGACAAGAAGGCATGTGAATAGGGTACGTGGGTTAGGGTTGGCACTGGGGTGAGACTACGGGTTTGATACGTGTGCACACAGCTACTGGCCAGGGTAACTGTGCTTTTGCTGCTCATCTACCCGAACGGCTGCATGCAATTGCCTGCATCCAAACCCATGCGCAGTCCCGGTACATGCCCTGCTTTTGCTGCTCACCCCTGCTCCTTGGCCAAGTGGTAGAACTTGTCCAACCGTCCTTTTCCCTTTTTAGTCTTGACACCCATCTTTCAAAGGCTGTGCTGAAGGAAGTGGAAGGTAGGTAAATCCTTGAACCTTAGGGCTGAGGAACCACAAAGCGACTTAAGGCGAAGTTGAGCTTAGCTGAGTGCTGAGGCTGCTGTGCTGCTTTGTTATCAGTCCCTGGCGCCGCCCGGTGGCTACTGCTGGCGGCACACAGGAGCAGCAAACAGGAACAAACGCCTTTTTACTGATGTGCGCTGGCGACTCCAAAGCCGGATTATTGTCTGCCGCCTCCGCAATCGTGTCGATGCGATGTGCCAAAAGTTTACGTTACCAAGCCCACGTGAACAACGGTTGGTCGAAAATTTGGACACCAGAGTCTTGCTGAGCCTGTTGTATGCCTAGCGTCAAAGCGCCCACCACCAAGTACCTAGCACGACACCTTGCAGCACAGTCAACCTGCGACTGAAGTCCTGAGGGCTTGACCTGCCAAGCCTACAGAATGCACACAGCGAGCTATCGCCCTGATGGCGGCAATAATATGAGCTCATTCCGCAGTCCTCAAGCAGGGGACATGCGCAGTGTGGGTAGAAACCACGATGCATTTGACAATCCAGAAGCCAAGCTTCGTTACCAGGTCTACAGGTGCGAGTACCTGCGATATGAAGCTTACAGGTGGGCCACAATGCCCGGGGCGCAGGGCAGAAGCCTTGAGCACCATTCGTTTACCATCAGCTGTCGCTGTGATGTTCATGAATTGCATGCAAATTTTCACACGCTCTGCAGCCGTTTACAGTCTACCAGCGTGGCTATTGGCGAAAGCTTCCCCATCCCAGAAATTGTTGCCATTGGTGGTCAGTCTGATGGCAAGTCTTCTCTACTGGAGGCTTTCCTTGGGGTGCGTGCTGGCCCATCCACCAACACAGCCCACAGCAACAGGCAGTACACAGCAGATAGGTGGTACCAGCCACACATGCTGCTTGCTGCTGCCCAACAGCTGTTCATGTGGCCTGCCTTGTGTTTCAGTTCCGCTTCAACGTCAGAGAGGTTGAGATGGGCACCCGCCGGCCCTTGATAGTTCAAATGTATCACGACCCCACAGCCCAAGAGCCCAGGTGTCGGTTGCAAGATGAGGATGCTGATGACTACGGTCAGCCCATCATGCCAGAGACTGCAGTGGCGGATGCCATCATGAAACGAACAGAGGAGCACCTGCGCAAGCTGGGAGGGGCCACAGTCTCCTCTAAGCCCATTGTGATGAAGGTCGAGTGAGTATGACTTCAGCATGCAGCTTCAACACGCTCACGCATGCTTGGCACATGCATATGCATCGTGTTTGGTGTGTGTTCATGCCTCATGCTCATGCCTTGTGTGGGTGACGATTGGCCATAACTACGATTGACGCGAGGCCAGTTGGTGCCTGGTAGTAGTGATGAACCGTAACATATGGCAAGGATTCAATCATCTCTTGTTTGTTGTTCTCACATTGTTCACATTCCATGTCCTGGCCATCGCAGCTGATGTGAATGCTGCGGTATTGCCGTTTGATATGAAATGCCATGATGCTGGTGCAGGTACGCCTTCTGCCCCAACCTGACCATCATCGACACCCCAGGCTTTATCCTCAAGGTCAGTATCGTCCGCTATACATATCCCGCTTGAGCATGGCCTGCTGCATGTTGCATCTGGATGGATGCACATCATGCCGGCCCGGTACGTCATGCTTATTCCTGCATGCTCCATGCCCATGCACACACGCTGGGTGCAGGCCAAGAACGGCGAGGCCGACCGCACGCCCGAGGACATCCTGGCCATGGTCAAGGCACAGGCACAGCCCGCGCACAGGTGGGCCACACAGCCACTGCACCACAGCATGCTCTTTGAACCGCATGTTACAAGTGCAAGGCTTAGGCATGTTGAGCAGTGGCATTAGCGTGACGTTTGAGCTGAAGTGAAGTAAAGGAGGTTCGAGGAGCTTTGGGCGGCACAGAGGCTTGGACATGTACTTGTGCCACTGCCAGCCATTTGGATCCAAGCTAGTTGTCCAGTTACTCAAAACTCGAAGCACGTGGTTCCTACGCATGAACATGACATGAGATTCACACGTCAATACCTGCTGAGACATGCCACAAGTCCAAGCCCACGTGTGCACACCGCTTCTGAGGACAGCGTCATTGCACAGCCATGCTGAAGGCAATCTATCGCACCCAGTTGCCTCTGTCCTGCAGGCTGATATTGTTCCTTCAGCAGAGCAGTGTGGAGTGGGCTAGCTCCCTGTGGCTCAATGTCGTGCAGGAGGTGGACCCAACCTTCCAGCGAACGGTAAGCTGCATGTGCCTGTGAGGGTCACCGTGTCTTCTACATGTAAATTGTACAATTGTACAGGTTGTAGTCATGCCGTACTCGAGCATCAGGTGGAAGATGCCTTAGCGGGACAAACCTGCCATCACTGCACATAACACGTTGAGAAATCGTTTTGCACCTGTCAGACTGAAGCATATCAGCTTGTCAGTGCACTTGAGCTCCATCGCATCGTAGAATCACTAAGCGTCTGTTGTGTTGCAGGTGTTCGTGGCCAGCAAGTTCGACAACCGTTTGAAGGAGTTTGGCGAGCGCTGGGAGGTGGACAAGTACCTTGCGGCCACGGGCTACCTGCCGCCCAACGTGCGGCCGTTCTTTGTGGCCCTGCCCAAGGTGTGCTGCGGCTGGGAGCATGACAGCAGCACACTGGCTCATGTCTCACAAGACCCATCACCCACAAGACCTTGCGTTGCTCAATTCCTTGATCGCCCCAAATAAGATCCTTTCCGCTGACCAGAGCTTTGGCAGGACTTGGTATGTAGGCATTTCTTTGTTGGCCTGTGCAAGCTTGCCTTGGTATTCTACCTGGTGCCTCAGATGGTTGCGTGCACAGATTTTTGAACATGCCCTCCATGCACATGGCCTTACACTGGTATGCGCTCACCATCCTTGCGCTTCGCAGGATCGAAACATTCAGAGCAGTGCTGAGTGGCGCCGTCAGATGGCCGAGGTGGACACAGCCACATTCAAACACCTGAGGGAGCAGGTCAAGGGCGGCTTTGATGAGGAGCGCTTTGCTCCCCGCATCGGCTTCACAAACCTCAAAAGGTGAACCTTCGAGTTGTGCGACAAGGGTCAGTTATCTGCCGATGGGCTAGCATGTGCGGGGCGAACATGAAGAAATCCCACTGTTTCCGTCCTGCAGGTTCCTCGAGGACGAGCTCGCCCGGCGTTACCGCGAAGCGGCGCCCCACACCCTTGCGGTCCTGCAAGAGCGCTGTGAGCTCGCATCACGTGACTTGATTAGAGCTGACGGAGAGTTGAAAGCCGTTGAAGATGTGGCATCTGTTCGCGCAGCAGGTGGGTGTAGTTTACGCAATGACTAGGAACGTGCACAAAGCAGGCCCGCGAATCACCATCTCGTTGCCAGAAAGTTGCCGGCGCAAACGGCAGGGCCCACAGGACACCGGCGCAAAAGACGCGTCCCGCCAACTCGTAATTTCTTTTGAGTGGGAAGCGGATCAACAACGTTGCACATCTGCAGACGCTGCAGGCACTTTCCGCCCTAACAGCATCTGAGCAGCATCCATCCATTTTATCCATTTTGTTCTCGTGCCCGTCTTTTTACACATCCTCACTGTACCCCCCTGCCTGCTTCAGGTATGCGTTACGCACATGGTTTAGCTCATGGTGTCGAGCAGCTGCTGGAGGGCTCAACCGATCCAGACCCAGCGCAGCATGGCATGACGACAGACGAGGAACGTGTCGCATCGCGCTGCCCGCAGTGGCCAGGCACATCATCAGCAGTGGTGCCTCCGAACGCCGGCCTCAAACTCTTCGGCGGTGCAGCATTTGAACGCTGTCTGCATGAGTTTCAGGAAGCAGCAAACGCTCTGAGATTCCCAGCATGTAAGTTGTCTCTGATGTGACTGAGGTTCGCTCACGCTTGCCCTTGCCATCATCCTGCGGCTCTCACTCTTGCGACATACCCTTGCATTGATCTTGCGACTTGCTGGTGCCAACGTCTGAAATCATACCCACGCCCAATCCTAAATGTGCTTGCAGCGGTGGCCACGGACCGTGTTGCAAACCTTCTGCTGGCGTACAAGGGTCGCAGTGCCACTATGGCGCCCAGCCGGGCCGCTGAGGACATTGCACGCCAAATGGCGCGAGAGGTGCTGGGGCCTCTACTGGATGCGGCGTGTGCACGGCTCGTCTTTGTGCTTCGGCGCGTGTTTGACATCGCAGCTGACCGCAGTCTGGCAACAGGTGAGTCAAGTCACATGACAGAAAACATGGCACATTCAAACGCTTGGTAGTAAAGCCGCGAGGTGGCGGAAACCTGAATATCTGTTAAAGCCAAGGCAGTCGGCAACAAACGAGATATGTCGTCTGCATATCTATTGTCACGCTGCCTTTCGCAGGCAGCAGCAAGGACACATTGCGTGCCTATGTGTCTTTCCATGCGGCGCTACGAGGAGCACATCAGAATTTCTTAACAAAGCTCGAGGAGAACACGAAGGCCGCCTTGAGGCAGACCTTGGATGCAGCTACTTCCGAGTTTGCCGTCAACCTGTTGGCCTCCATGCCGGATGTTTACATGGGAGGGGCGGAGGATGAGGAGGAGGGCGAGGATGATGCAGTGACAGCAGAAGGCATGCAGGTGGGGGCATGTTAACAAGCAAAACGCCGCTTGACGCAAGCGCAAGCACGCCTGACGACCAGTCCATTTTGGCTGCGCTTGACGCACAGGCTACCGACCTGAAGCCATCTTCATCCGGAATCAAGATGGCAGCACGCAAAGTGGTAAGCGCTTTTTGTGAGCATTTGCCCCTTTTCTTTGACTGCTCGTGTGCAGGTGCTTTCTCTCCACCGCACACCGGCCGCTCGTCTAGGCCAGCAGCAGCACTTGACAGTAGCAGAAACCCCTTCCCCTTCCATGCTGGCCGCCCAACAACACGGCCAACAACAACAGCAGCAGCAGCAAGGGTTGGCGGGAGAAGTGGCGCGGCGCAACGTGGGCCCCGGCCGTCTCGTTGACAACTCACCCAGCAAACGTGCGCCAAAGGCATCACGCACATTTCACGAGCCTGGTGAGTGAGGTGAAGTCGCTTGAGATAATAGCCGTGAACTGGATGAGGGTGGAGTTTGGATGCACGTGGAACTGCGTTGGGCATGGTTGCAGGCTGGAAGCTTGAGTGTCTCATCTGTTGATCTAGTGCTGTTTGCATGCAGGGCGCGCTGGCCATGAAGGATATGATGACGTCATTCGGCGAGCGGAGAAGCTCTTCAATCGGCTGCGCTACGCTGTGGCCCAGCAGAGCGCGCCCACCACTCTCAAAGCGGCCTTCCTTGAACCCATCAAAACACGACTCGGGTTGGAGGTATCCCTGGAGCTGTTCGCACGTGCGGACGATCACTTCATGGCGATGTTCACAGGTGCGTCCGTGGACTACGTTTAGCATGCAAGGGTGCAGTGGGAAAGGGCACAACAGTCTACATAATAGTGTACGCAAACGACAGTGTGGAGAAGCACGCTCGACTGCCCCACTCGCATTGCTTTGCCTTGCCCTGTGCCGCAGCCGCTAGCGCGCTCGCCATCTTGCAAGCCAAGCGTGACAGCCTGCAGAAACGCGCCGAGAGCCTTCTGCGACTCAAGAACGAGTTCCAAGAGTTGTCCAAGGTTTTGTGATCGTATCCTGGTTGAAATTGAACCCTTGAACTCATGCCGTGCTGCAATGGCACTGATCGCATCATGGAAACTGAACTTACATAAGCTTGGCTTTTTGTCGTGTTGAGCAACACGCTCCTAAATGAAGTGCCAGATCATGTACTTATCAGGCATGCAAGATCTGACGCCCCAGTTGCATGTGTGGCATGAAAGCTGCCCAATGATGAATCGCAATGTCTGCCACTTCGTCAGTGCTGTCTGAGCGTGGCCCAAAGTAAACTTGTTACAGATCTGTAAACAAGGCTTCCGTAAACGCAGTCAAAAAAAGAGTCACCACTGGACGAGGGGCAGGTGGAACTTCCATTTGCAGAGCGACCAAGAAGGGAGAATTGGCGACATTTTTATGAAATATCAGGCTACAAAGCCGCAAGCAGCGACAACCTCTACTGGACCAACGCCACATATCACTTGAACAATTGATTAGACAATGCATAGGCAGGCTTGTGCGACGAGAATGATGGAGGTAAGGTGAAAATGAATTGACAGTACAAGCTGCTGTGTGTTAAGAAGGTAAACGACTGGCCAGGTAAAAGTGAAAGCTGCACAAGCCCAGGTACCAAGCTTGTAGCAGCAAACACAACGCAGAACATTGCAGAGATTGGGACGTGCAGAAAACACGTCAGATGTGTGATGGGCGTTTACCGGACATCCCTAACAAACGGCAAAAGGCCAACAGACCCCAACAAGTTCAGTCAAGAGCAAGTGCTGGTCGAGAACCTGCCAAAAAGACAACTGCTGCTCCAGTTCGTTGCGACAGAAGGGCTCCACAGTGTTCGACGATAATCTCAAGCAAGGCTACTCATGTCAAAAGAGGGCAGCACCATCCCTGGCACATGCATGGCAAGATACGCATGTCAGCGTGTCATCTGGAACCTACCATGACAAAATGCTGTTCGGTAGGAGAGCCATCTACACGAGGTGGTCATAGGGCCCTGGCAATCAGCATTACCTGTGTATCACAACATGACCAAACTAAAGCTATGGACACAAGCTGCAACACCGTGTCACGTTCAAGCCATGTATACTGCCACCTGACTCCAAGTAGCTCCAAAGCCAGGCCATCACATAATGGCTTACATAAGCGGGGTCGGGAAGTGTGCCACATAATTATTTCATTAAAAAAGGAAGAGGCTGAGCTGGCACACACTGAGGGACCTGCCCAACGTAACCAGTTGAGCTGAGACAGGAATTGTCCCAGATCTGGCAAACTTCTTTTTTGATGAGGTGAGTCTTTGCCAAAGCTAGCTCACTGCGCGTTATCAGGCCTGTAAGCAGTCAAGGGGTTCTCTCGCCCTCGCTCGTGGTAGCCGAAATGGCAAATGGCATTTGCCATGCCTAGAAGGCATGTAGTGGGTTTGAGGTACTGCAGTACACATAACTACATACAACGACAAAAAATAGATCTGACAAAAATGGCCGCAAGAAGTCGGCAACAAGTCGTCAATACCAAGGACCGATTGTCAAGGTTGATAGTCTACATGAGTTCAAGGATGAGACCCGTGAAGCGTGGCAAAGGGCTGACACTTCTCGAGGGTGAAAAGCAAGGGCTCAGCTGGTGGACCATGGAAGAGGCGTCAGCCAGGCTTCAGGCGGCCTTCTTCAGGAAGCAAGTCCCTCATAAATAATCAACAGCGCGAGGTTGCGCCACGCATGTCAGCTACTGGCCGACGGCTGGACCGCAGACCATCCAAGGCGGAAAATGTCGACCCGATGCAGAGCCGATGTCACCTTCAAGTTTCATAGCTCCGGAAGCATATCGTCCACGTGCATATCGTTGGTTTTCCGACTTTGCAGCAGTCCTTGCACAGCTTCTGTTGCCTGCCCAGCTTTTGATGCCCCGGTAAACAAGGCAGGCTGACGAAACTGGTCAGCAAGCGTCGACATGTTGGCTTTCTGCACATTGCGCTGTGATTCCCCAAATAAAGCAGTCCAGGGATCCTGGTTACGTGTGGAACTGTACAGCTGGGTGGACGTGGGGATGGCGATGGGCGCGGTCGCACAACCTTGGACTTGCACAGAATGACGGGACGAGGGCACGAGGGCATTTCCAACAGAAGGGCGTGCGCATGGTGATACAGGCCCAGCGGAGCTGGCGTCCTGCGTGCCAGGCATACACAAGGCGTATTTATCACCGTTGCTTTGCAGATCAAGAGAACCGTGCAGGAGAACAGGCCGAGGGTTGACCATACTGGCATGTTCATGCACCTCAAGTCTGAAGATTGTCATTGTGGCAGAAGAATGATGCAGAAGCCGGGCTGTGATCCGAGTTCCTTGCTCTGCTTGTCGCCAAACCTCCTGCTCATGGCCCATCACCTACCTGAGACTTTGGAGACAGAGCATCGTGCGCGGTTTGCTGGCTCTTGCGGCGTTGCAGCTCGGCTTGCAAATCTTGCATGGTCAGGCGTGGCGACGTGGCGTGCCGGCAGCTACCAGGTTGCGACTTAGCGGCCAGCTGTTGCTGCTGCTGTGCTAGCAAAGGACCTGATAGGGAGGGCGTGCCCAAGCCCGAAGGCGTGTGGCCTGACATCCCGATCATGGCCGATCCGCTTAAAGGTCGGGGTTGGGCAGCAAATGAGTTCGGCTTTGCAAGGTTGCTGCAAGTGCGACTTCGGACCACGCAAGTTTTCTCCCGCTCCATTGGCGCGCCAGGGGTTGATACGCCTGCCTGATTCAATGGTTTCAGCTCGTGAAAGCTCACCTGCTTTTTCAACCCATGTCGCTTGTAGGAGAAATCGTCGGAATCTTTGACGTCCTTCACGTCAGGAGCAATTACCACTGATTTGCGAGGCGGCCCTATCGATGGCAAAGCGCTACTTGTTGTGGCTTGTTCAACCTTCTGCTTGCTGGCACCTGCGTTATCTTCACCATTGCTCCTCTTACTGACAAGCTTGTCTGATGGCAGTCCGCTGCTGCTGCCCTGTCTGCTTATACACGACCCAGGTGGTCCGGGTGGTGCACCACTGCCACTGCCTGCTCTGCTCTTGGCGTCGGCTCGCATCAACTCCAAGCGCACGTCGCGGAAGCGAATCGAGTCCACAGCAGACATGGATACGGAAGACTGCAACAGCAACAGAGCATCTCGTCAGCATTGGTCAACGAGCGCGTTCTCGCAAGCGATGGCAACGCTACGTCGCGCAAAGAGCGATCGCCCTCAATCAAAAACGAATCGTTCAAATCTGTGCGTGCCAACCGATCCGACTTACTCCTGCTTATAAGACAATCCGGCTCTGCCGATTGTGTGTTTGTTGGTCAGACCTGTTCGTGCTGATAAGGGAACACGACTCGACTGCAGTTTCCTTACCTGCAGCATTCGATTGTTCTGCGCTGCCTGCTCCATGGACTGGCTGTCTCGCGAATCGAGCGGCGCGAGGCCGCGCATCAGATGTCGTGGCTCAACAAACGAATCTGCGCATCACACAAGCAGCGGACGACAAGACAGTGACCATGGCTTGAGTGTGCAACGTAAGACGGCATGATGCGACGCCTGGCCTGATCGTATGATATCTTGGATGTGCACGACCTCACGCTTGCCCTGGCACCATCGCATGCATATTGGATGGAGGGCAGCCAACGATCTGTTCGATCCTTTGAATTCCCGGTCCATGCGCCGCCATGAGCAGGCCCTGACGACCATGTGTAGCACACATACACTTAAAGCCTGGCGTTTGACCTGCTTTCCGACTGACCTGCCCGTACAAAGCCCTTGCACGAGGTAGACAGCGCCATGTGCTTCACCACCCAGGTGTGTTCCATTAGGTCTGACACGCTGGGCCGCTGCTGCTGGTCTTTAGTGAGCGCCCATGTGATGAAGTGACGTGCGTCGTCCGACACCATGGGAGGGACGTTTACCTCGCCTGTCAGGATCTCATGCGTTGTGGCCTTCTTGTTGCCCTGCATGTGCAAGTGCATACTTACTTGTACCTAAACTCCTGACAGCCCATGTGCTGTGGTCAGCGGGTTGCTGGTGGACCATACCCAGGCAACACAACAATATGAAGGAATGCCTTGCATCTGCTTGAGTACAGTGAATACCAGGCGCAATCAGACGCCGGCATGCAGTTCACAGATCCTCTGCTCGTGCGTCTTCTATGACCGCTCACTTTGTCAAAAGGCGGCTTGCCCACAATGAGCTCGTAAGCCAGCACCCCCACTGCCCATGCATCCACTAGCGGGCCGTAGTAGAGGTGCTTCAACTCCTTGTTTTCATGCGCCTTGCGCTTGTCGGGGCAGATCACCACTTCTGGACTCATGTAATCCTGCACGTGAAAGGAGTAACATCAAAAAGGTATCTGAAGTAAGGCGACTAGGATTGCACTACGGCCAGAGGCCCAGCCGCTCGAGTAACGATCAGTCGAGAATGCAATCCGCAGGCCCAGAGACTCTCCTGCCGCTGCCCCGGTGCTCAGTATCCTCAACTTTTCCATCAACAAGCTCCTCATGGCCACATGCACAGCAGCTTTGAGCACAGACTTCGACTCGCATAGCAAAAATACATTTTACGACAAAAGCAGGGCACCCACCACCCACCAAGGTGCCCACTCGGGTCACAGGGCGCTCCTCGGCCATATTGATAGACAATCCGAAGTCTGCAGGCAAGGAAGGGCTTCAGATGTTGGCTACGCGCCAGAGCGTTGCATATGAGGAAGAAAGTAGTACAGTCCAGTGCACGAGAAACAGGCAACAGCTGGTCACTCACCGGCTACTTTGAGCACGCCCATGGCATTGAGCAACAGATTCTCCGGCTGCGCACAACAAGAGCAAGTACAGTGTCATGTTGCACTTGGTCTTGAAGCAGAGCTGAAGCACGCAGCCATGCACACACTCTTTAAGGACAAGCAGGCTGCATGCGCCGTTGAGGAACAGCTCTATCAGCTGCCAAGGAGGAAACAGCTGCTTAGGGTTCATTATGGGTGCCCACCTTGATGTCTCGATGGACGATGTTGTTGCCATGCAAGTATTGCAAAGCACAGAGAAAGGGGTAGAGGATCTGTGGCCAGGACCACGCACAGCCGGTCACATCCATGTCAGGAACACGAACTTAGACACAAAAGCTGTAATCCGCTCTGTGCCGGCCAGCCACCCCAAGTGCTAGTTGCCTCTACAGCCCTGCAATGTTGCAGTAATGAACGTGCTGTGATGGTAGCCATGTTCAGGTAGACTGACCATGTCATTTCAACACTACCCTGCAGCGACTTCCAATGTCAGGGATTAAAGACCAATATGTCAACAGTCTGTGTCAGCCGTGCAACACTGTCTGCTGGACACTTGAAAAATCGCACCTGCCGCACACTGTCTGCTTCACTCAGCGCGCCCCCACGCCGATCAACATCTTGAAACACATCACCCTGCAAGAACAAGACAATTGAGCAGACCAGAAAAAAAAGAAGTTTGCCAGTTCTGGGACAATTTTTTTTTGTCGTACAACAGGACCTGGCATGAGCGTGTCTGACTTGCATGGGCTGCCATGTCATGTGTGGGCTTGATCCATGTGTAAGCCGGTTGACCCAACAGCAGTACAGCCAGTCTCATGCATTTGGCTAAAACCAACGGCTCAAGAACTTGCCTTTGCTGCAAACTCAGATATCAAGTACACGCCTTGTGCATCCTCAAAGGCAGCCCACTGCATGCAGGGTTTCGAGCTGTTGGTGTCAGGATTGAGACTTGCAACGCATCTGCCAGGCGCCATTGCTCCTGGTACCAGTGCACGCTGTAACCATTGCTTTTGAACACAGTTCTGCTGATCAGGTCGAGCATCTGATACCTGAGCATGTGCCTTGCATGGTATACACGATCATGCATGTGATCTCAGCGATAGGCTGCGCGGCCTTGGATGGGCAGGCAACCAAGATGCACCGGTCCGGCTGACTCACCAACTGCAAGATGTTCTGGTGATCAAGTGCTGCATGGATCCTGATCTCCCGGCTGATTTGGAAGTAATTGAGCTCGGACAGCTTGGCCTTGTGATACATTTTGATAGCCACCTGAACAGATTGGGCAGTGGGCAATGCCTGCATACTTGTTGTGAGGGTTGCGGTCTCCTCCGGGACATCAGCAATTTGCCGCAGGTTACCTGACAGCCAGTTTGTCGGCACGTCCCCAAATATACAGAGCTGGCATATCCGGACCCCAGTTTCTTGACGACGTGAAATTGGTCGCAACTCCTGCGAGCATGCACGGCAATCTGTCAGTCCTCCAAACCTCCATGCATCGGGCATCTGCGTCTGCAACGGCTTAAACAGGTCCCACCAATGGGCTCGTTTGCGCATCTGTGGAGGGCAGCAGTCAGAAACCAGGAGCGTCTGGGTCGGTTGCCGCCTGCGGTTGAGCACGCAACGGCATCCATATTTCTGGCTCTGCGACAGAGCGCTGTGCAAAACAATCTCTGCAATGTTGGCAAATGGTGCATTGGCGCTGAGTGATTGCCATGAATGCAAAGCGAGTCCGGTAAGCTTACCCCATGGCAGATGACACAGCCTGCGGCACATACATTGCACTTTGAATTGTCGATGCGTGAAGCCAAGCAGCCTGTGTGCCTCGCTATCCGGAGAGCTAAACAGCCAGTACGCTCCGGGACCCCTTTACAGCTTTCTGGCCAACATCGCAGGATAAACCGTACACAAGTACAAACGACTGTGAATCTGGACCTTGCTGGGTAAAGCTAGTAATCTCGAGTTCGTAATAGCTGTTCGTAATCTGATTCTCCCGTACCATCATGTGATACAGAGTTAACGAGACGTAATCCCACGTACACACTGTCAGCAAAGGCACTGGGTTTCCGACACCGCGGGGGCCTGCGGCCTGTCCCAATCTTTTGTTCACTTTTTTTGGGGGCTGTGTGGTTATGACCCACCTACCATGGCATGTGTATGCGTGTGCCTTTGTTGTTACTCACAGACTGCCGCTTTTATGGTCGTGTTTGTTGACACACACAGAGCTTACAGTGGGCAGGGCAGGCAGGGAAACTTTTCACTGTCACTTTGTCACCTTGCGGCGCACACAGTGGGTGAGGAACAACAACCAGAACAACAGCGGTAACTTGGAACAGGCATTGTCTGGCTAATGGCATGTTACACAGCATGTTCACATCACTGCACACAAGTGTTACTTACTCCTCCTTGAGCAGATTCACATACCCAGGCTTCAACAACAACTCACAGTCACAGACGTATTGCGCAATCCCGCATACACGTACATACCCTCATGTTATACTTGAAAATAGTTCCTTGTTACACGTTACACCTTGTTACACAAAGCCGCACATGTATGTTTGCATGCCACTGACATGCAGGTTGTCTTGCAGCGTGTGTCACCATGCAACTCGTGCGGCCATGGCATGGTATACACAGCTTGTTCATCCTCCAGCTTGGTAATGTTTCATTGGAGCGTTCTTCTAGTCCTGCACGGCAAAGCGGATGATAACACCTGTCTTGCTACTCTATATCTGGCTCCACATGTGCAGGTCTGCATTCAGGAGTTGTTGGTGTTCCTGCAACAGTTTTGCTTGTGCTTGCCTGCATCTGGTTGTTTTTTGCCTATGGTTGATCAGTCACATCAGCGGGCCTGCCATCACCTCACCTGTCATTCATAGCGTGTGTGGGTGATGACAACTCTGGACAGGTCGGTGTGCTGGTGGCGCCTGCATGCCATGGCCGCTTGCACATCGTTTTTCCAGCTGGTGGGCCAGTTCCACCAGGGGCTGACGTTGGCAAACAGTTCCAGGGGCGATGTGGCGCCCAGTGCCAGGGCAACGAGTTGGTTCTCTGTGAACGTTGTGTTGTTGCGAAGGTCGATGCCACTGATTGGCTGCAGGAGGCTGCAGGCCTGTGCCCAGGTCTCCAGGTTGGAGACCCAGGTGCAGTGTAGGAAGGCCACGTACTGGCACTCGCCCTTGACCTGGCCCAGTGTTGCCAGCATGGTGCTGGTGACTGGGTTGACGTTGGCCAGTGCAATGGTGTCGAAGCCTGTCATGCGCTGGATCAGTGGTTGCAGCTTAATTGGGCAGTACCTGTCCACGTTGCTGTGTGGGTAGCGGGTGGGTTGAATTGCAGCTTGACCTCTGACTTGCCAATGGTGATGCACGTGTTTGCCAGGACCATGCCCAACGTGGCTGCATGCTCCACATTGTTGGGCACGATGACGACACCAGTTGTCAGCACGAGGCTGGGCAGGTTCCTCATAGGCATGCGTGTTGCTTGTTCCACGTCGAGGCCGTCGAGGGTCAGCTCTTGCAGGGTGCAGGGCTGCTGGCTGTTGTCCTGTTTCATTCAGGCGGCGCAACTGGGTGAAGGACGCGTGCGTCAGGTTCCCTGGTCCCCCAGCGCAAAGGTGTCTCAGGTGTAGGAAGATGCGTTGTAGGGCTTGCACGCTGACTTTCCAGTCCATTCTGGCTATGTCCAGGTGCTGCAGCTTCCAGCCGGCCTTCTTTGCGTTTGCCAGGAAGGCTGTCGGTGTGCTGCCACGCAGGCAGAGGTTGGTCACCCCTGGCAGGCACCGCGTTGCCAGGCGGAGGGTGTAACTGTCTGACATCACACAGTTGTGCAGGCGCAGGTTCTGCAGTTTGGGTGCCACTTGTACGAAGGGGTGTCCGCCCTGATGGCTCTTCTTTAGTCCCTTGACCATGGTGTGACTGAGGGTCAGGTAGTGCAAGTTGGGCAGCGCGCCCACCAGGCAGTTGGGCAGCAGGCCCTCTCCGTCAATCCACTGCGAGGTAGACAGACAGGCATGCTAAGATGTTTGTTTGAATGAGTCCAGGGCTAGGATAGTTGTTTTCAACTAATTCAACCATCTGCTTGGATTGATTAAGTTTGTTCCATGCAGCACAACGTCATTGCGCGTGTGTACATCAAGTACTTATACCGTTGCTATCTGCCATTGGGTTAGTTTGGCTCGCATTGTACGCCTTGCTCAGCTTGAACGGATTGTCTGCATGGCCCAGGTGTCGGTTTCTGTAACGACTCCAACATGATAACCCACCTAACCCTATTCCTAACCCTACCCTAACCCTAACCCTAACCGTTACGACTATGCATGCCAACCCTAACTAGTTTGTCCCCGATACCACTTGTTTGTCCCTGATACTTTTGCCCCTGCTTGCTCTTGCTTATCTGTCCTTACATCTGCCTTTCGTTGTATCTGCAACTAGCACCTTGCGTATTCGTTTTATGTTTCCCTCCCTACCCCACGCCTTTGCTCACATGTAGGTGGATGCCGACGATGTTGCTATGGTACATGGGTTCGATGTCGCTCAGGAACCTGTGTGCCCATGTCTTGTCCAGGTCCGGTTTGACGTGGCTAGTGCGCCTGACCACCAGGAATGTACGTGTGCTGTACTTGAGGGTGGTCTGCAGTTTGCGCTTGCTCTCTGGAGTGCATTCCCCTGTGTGCTCAATCGCCACGTGCACCCACGCTTTGCGGTTTTCTGTCACACCTCTGATGCCAGCCCTGCAGCAGGCGTGTACTTCATGTTTCCGTCTCCAGGTGCATGCGCATGTGGACATATTCAGTGGTCAGGGCAGGTGGCCGGCGTGCCTGGGCACTTACTTGCACACACTCGCCACCACCATGCATCTTCTTCCTGCCAGTCACCGTCTGGCCGCAGGTGCTCCAGGATGTTGCTCCAGACCAGACTCGGAAGCTCGAACTTGTCCACATACTCTTGGTGGGTGCACAGGCGTTTGTTCACCTGTTGCACAGGTGCAGGTACCATGCAGTCAGTTTTGTGAGCTGAAGGGGATCGCGTGGGAGTACAGAACCATCTTCTCATTAGACACCGGCAGTGTTAGTGATTTGTTACCTCTGCTCTGTAGCGTTGTAGGTGTTTTCATGCGCGGCATGTGGCGAGGCTCTGTGGCTCTTGTGTGTGTCATGTAATCGGTTAGACATGCGGCATGTCTAGGTCTGTAAGCTGTAGCCACAGGCTGAACATCTGAGCTAGCTACCTGTTTGGTTGTTTCATGCATGTGGTACGAGTTGGTGGTGGTGTGTGTGTGTGTGGCAGCGTTAAGTGCTATCCTAGTCTGCGGCATTCTGATGTCATGCAGCGGTCTGGTTGTGGTCTGCTGTGTGGTTAGTGTTGGCCAGCAGCGTATGTTGCATTGCCTGGTGTTCTGTGGCTGTGCCGGAGTTTGCAGTTCAGGAGGCTAGATTGTTTTGCAGTTCAAGAGGCAGGTGAGGCTGTTTCAGGAGACATGCAGGCGGTAAGGGTGGACAGGCGGCCTGCGTGACGGTCAAGTGTCATTGATCTGTGACACAGTGTGTGTTACAGTGGTGATGGCACTGCACATGGGAGCGGCCCTGTGTAGCTGGTGACATTAGCTGGTGACATAATGGCGGTTCAGTTTACAGGGCTACAGGACAACGTTCTCATTTGACAGGCACACATCGTTCTTTTGACATTGAGGTGTCCAGTCTCAGCAGATGCTGCAAGGCATCTACACAGGTGCACATGCTGCACAGCGCGTCCTCCATCAGTTCTGCCGCTGTCCCTCAGGCTTATGTAGTGTCGCAGCGCCAGTGCTGGACACTTGGAAGCTGCCATGGTACTTGACATGTAGCAGCTCCCGAGCATCCACTCTGTCCGATGTGCTCCCCCGGCGCCACACCTCAGTGTATGTGGACGGGGCGTCCTCCAGGGTTGGCGCCGTCCACATGCCCACAGCAGTGGTGTCATCTGTCACGGTGCCCTGCAGTCACACCATGGCAGTGAGCAGGCTGTCAAAGCTGCGTTCTTAGGTTGCTATGCATGAGTGTTGCTGCATGTGCAATGTGCCCATTGTGCTCTGCACACATGGCCTGGTAAGTCGGTCGCAATTGCCTCAATGTTCTTGACAGGTCATTGCTTTCCTGAACGCCTCACCACGTGGCGTCCTGTTGGTGTGTCCATGGCCACAGTGATGGCCAGGGTGCCATCCTCCTGGATTTTCACTCCAAGCAGGGCGGCCCTGCGCATGTAGCCGTGACGGTGTCACGGTTAAGGGCACGTGCAGGGGTGCATGGTCCTGGTCAGGATAATGCGTGTATCACTTGGTGCCATTTTCTGGTCAGGCTACGTTGTTGGTAATATGGGTTAAGTCACAAGCTAGGGTCAGTGGAAGGATGCATGGTTACCAGGGTACCAGGCAAGGCTAGTGTTAGGGTCACGGTTAGGGTGGACGGGTTAGTTCCTGACCCACCTACAATACGTCACCGACCCTTACCCTTACCCTCAATGCTGGCACAAGTGCTTCTGCCAGGGCATGTCATGTGGGCATACTGGGTGCGCCCTCCATTCGGCTTACGTGTCAGGATCTGTGGTGTACAGAGCGGTGTCGTGGTACACGCCGGTGGCAATGGGCGGCCGGCTGGCTGTCTTCTGCGGCACAACGTCTGGCATCTTGGAGTGACGGTGCATGAATCTGGCCAGGGATCCAGGGATGAGCGGTTCCATGAACGACCCAGGAGTAACTTCTGCACGGACTTCGCCATTGTACTCTGCAGTATTGTGTCAGGAGGGGAATGGTTCGAGTTGGTGGTGATGTTGTCCCGTGTAGGCAGGGTGTTATCTGGATTGGCAGGCAAATGCTGCACAGTGGCAAGTTGTGGTTTGGGCAATGGCAGTTGACAAGTCACTGTCATTACAGTGACAGTACTTCATGGTGCTGTTGAGTTGGATTGTGCAGCGTGTGTTTCATGAGCAACAACAGGGAGTGTTGTTTGGTTGTAAGTGCACTTACCGGTTTTCCTGACCCTCACCACGACCACCACACGGGCTGTGTCTCCATGCTTTGCCAGGTCGCCCATGTAGTCCGCCAACGGCTTGTTGCGCTTGGTCGGCTCCCAAGCGAAGATGGTGAGCTTCTTGATCTCTGCCTGGGGGTTAGCCCTTGCGTGTGGTGCCAGCCCGACTGCCTCATGCGAGACGCCAGCGCCGCTGGGGGTGTATGTGCCGGCCTCATTTTTTATGACAATGAATAAGGTGGCGTGATCTTGTAATGGCTTGCCCTCCCATGGCCCCCAGCTCGTGTTGTCGTGGGGTACGCAGCCGGTGATCTGCACCGCAGGTGCCGGTGTGAAGGTGGTGGTTGCTGTGACCAGGTAGTGCTGCTTAAATGTGGCCGCCTGGTTGCGCATGCCGCTGTCCGGGACCGGCGGTACTCCCTCCAGTTTCTGAAGGTTGGTCACTGCAAAGACAGTGCCTGGTTCGTACTCCTGGTTCCTACTCCCAAGTCGCTGTTCGCAAGGATCCAGGTGGGCTGGTGGCTGTCGCTGGTGCCCGTGATTGCCAGCGGCCCTTGCGCGGCAAGCTTGTTGTTGCCCTGGCGCGGGGCCATGGTCCAGCCACGGATGGCGGACCGCTTGTTGGGCTTGCCATTGACGGCCAGCAGCTTGACGTGCGTAATGCCGGGGTTGCTGTTGCTCCTGCGCCACAGTCAGGGCGGGCGGGTTTGTCATATGTTGAGCAACTTTTCACGTCAAACACAAATTGCTATAACATATCACTTTGAGCTGCTGTGGCAAACATTATGCAGCCAAACATGGCATGGCTGGTTGGGCTGGGGTCAGTGTACGCATGTCCTTGTGCTCCGTGGTTGCACTCACGGGTCAGACTCCGTTTTGGTCGATGATGATGCTGCTCCAGCTGCTGTGCCACGTGTGGGTTGCCACGTCACACTTCTGCACACAGCACATTGCGATGTCAGGGCGGTGCCACAGGAGATGCCTGGGGTGTCTGGTGTGCGGATGCGTGTGCGGATGCGTGTGCGGATGTGTGTGTGTGTGTGTGTGTGCGTGTGTGTGTGTGTGTGTGTGTGTGTTTCCTGGCAGCAGCAGTAGCAGTGCCTACGCCTTGCTTTCCGCATGCCGCCACACTCATGTTGCGGCGTTGTTGGTTGGCCGGTCCGGTGTGTGCATGTCTTGTAGAGTTGCTTGTCTTGGCGGTGCAGTCAGTGTCAGAGCTGAACGGTCGCTTACTGGTCATTGCCTCCCAGGTTCTTCTGGTCCATTTCGGGGCGTCCGTCTGCCTTGGCTGCAGTGCCGGGTGTGACTTCTGCGCTGTCTGTGGTACCATCGTGGTTTGGTCTGGTGCTCCTGCACATGGGACAACATGCGAAAGTCAGACGTATGGTGGTGTTGGGTACGCATGTACATGTCAGGGATGGGCCAGCTGGTGGGCGCGGTGGTTGGGTGCAGTATGGGTAGTGGTGCGTGTGGAAGGCACTGGAGTGTGCAGGTGGTTCAGCCGATGGTAGCTGGGCTGCCAGGAGGAGATCACGCTTGGAGTTGGTGTGTTTCTGCAGGTACGTTGATGTTGCTGCCGAGCGAAGGGTGGATTGCGGCGCGGGTGGGAGGATGGGCTTGGAGGGGGAGGTGAGGGTGGGGTGGTTGCGGGTGGTGAGGAACGTTTGGGGGTACGTGGCGCTGAGGTGGTGGGAGGGGGGATGGGCTTGGACTCGGTGTGCGCGCAGATGTAGGTTGATGATGGTGTGCAGGACGATGGGTGGTTGGATCGGCTTGGAGGTGGTGCGCGCGGGCGCGGTGGTTGTTGGTGGTGAGCCGAATGTAACAGGGGATGCGGGGATTGAGGTGGTTGGAGGGGGAGGGGTTGGTATGGTGTTTGCGCAGCAGGCAGGCTGATGTAGGTGTGTAGGACGAAGGGTGGAGCCAGGTGTAGTTCGGAGGTCGGGCTCTGAGGTGGTGGCGAGGGCGGGGTCGTTGATGGTGGTGATCCACACAAGGGGGAGGGGTTGAAGAGGGGTGGGACTTGGTTGACTGGTTCATGTCCCTGTGGTGTTACTGGAGTATGGACTGCAGTGTGAAGACGCTCACATTTTGAACTTGGCCAGCTCTGCTTCAAATTCGTTGTCGGGCCTTGCACCTTTTGCCGGCTGCACCGCCCTGCATGTCACAGGCAAGGGAGCAGCGGCATGGTGGACAGGCAGTCAAGCACTGTTGTCACATGGGAGAGTTGCATTGTTGCAGTGCTGATATGGGCAAGTGCTGCCAAGTCCAGGTGCAGACCTGAAGGCACTGCTCACCTGCTGCCCTCAGTCGCATGGTGATGGAAGCTGTTGAGGGTGGTGCTTCAGTGGCCAGTGCTTGGTCTGTGTGCGTGTGGTGCAAGTCATCTCTGCAAGCAAGATACGGATGGTGGAAGTGAGAGAAACACATTGTGAAAGTTGGAGGAACAGTCGTGATGCTCATCGCTGGTCGTAATTTTTCGTGATGATCATCGTTGGTCCCCTGCTGCTCCCAGCTGATTGCGCCTGCAATGCAGTGGTGACGGGAGGGCTGGCGTGCCGGCGGTGCGGTTCAAGGCCTCCATCGTTTCATCTTCTCTGCAAGCATGCAGGGAAGACGGGATATCACTCGATGGTGGAAGGCAGGCAGAGGGCTGCAGGCATTGCAGTGTGACACATCTGCTGCGTCTGAAGCATCTGGTGGTGCCGGGGTTAAGTTTGGGTACCGACCTTCCTGCACAGGCAGCGCTGGCGCGCGCCTTAGTGTGCTTGCTCTTGTCTTTGGCGTCCTGCTCTGCGTGGCGCTTGAGTGGCTTCTGCTCGTTCGACATGCTGCTCGTCCGG
>QAXH01003643.1:0-10621 GCA_004335635.1 Chloromonas sp. AAM2 | reverse complement strand
TGACAGCGCACTCAAGCTGCTCAAAGGGCTACATCCTGTGGTGGATATGATACAAGAGTACAGGTGCGCAGACAGGTGCAGCTCAGCTCAGGTTGATTGACCACAGGTTTGGCTTCAACATGCTCAGTCGCTTGATGCCTCATGCATCTGGTCAACAATCCCAGTTGCTTACTACTTGCACCTGCTTGCGACTTGGCAGGTCATTGAATGTCACACGCGGCAACTACCTGGAGCAACTGATCACAGCGGTGGACAATTCCCATGATGGTCGGATTCACACCACATACATGCAGAGCAGTGAGTGGTCATAAGTGCGATGTGCACATGCAGAGAAGCTTGTATGTGCACATGCAGAGAAGCTTGTACGACCTACAATGTATATGCACATGCAGATGGTGGGGAGATGGGCATCTGCAGGCATGTGCCAGCCTCAGGTCCAGATGCAAATGTCTTACCATGTATGCCTAGCAACTGATCCAAGAGGAGCAGGGTGCCTCGTTGGCTCACATTCTTTGGGGTTATGGGTGACAAGACGTAACGCTGCTGGACAAGCTGCTGATGCTCACACCACGCATGACGATGATGACGATGGCCCCCTGCTCTGTTTGCTATTCCCAGGCACCGCCGGACGCAGAGCCCCTATCACTGGCCGTCTGTCCAGCTGCGACCCCTGCGTGCAGAACATTCCTAAGCACGACAAGGCCCACGCTGGCCTGCTGCCTGCGTACGGCTGCAAGCCTGGATGGCTCATTCTCAACGCAGATTACTCACAGGTGCGGCAGAAAGCACTGATCAAGACTGTCACGCCCTTGCTGATGTGGTTCCGTGCTGCCATCGCGTCCGGTACTGTCATATACACGCATGGGTCGTCACAGAACTTTGCACAAGGTTGTGCTGGGGCAGCGCATCTGGTACTGTCAGATGCGCACATGCTGCTTCATGCCTTCAGATGGAGTTGCGTCAGATGGCCGCCCTGTGCGGTGAGGAGGTGATGGTCCAGGCATTCCAGCGCAACGAGGATGTGCACAAGGAGACAGCCAAGCTGCTGTTCAACCGCAATAGCATAGACGAGGTGAGAGCGGAGGTGTGATAGGCACCAAAAGCTGACCGGACGTGAGCCGAGGCTTGGCTGACCGACACAGATCACACACTGGCGTGTCTTTTCTTCTCTGATCCTTTGTTCGATATCACCGCACTCGCTCCTGTTTGTATTTCTTGTGTATCAACAAGCATTTGGGGATGCTCGTACTGCAGGTCATCAAGGAAGAGCGCCAGATCGGAAAAGTCGTTGTATTCGGTATCCTGTGAGTGACCAAGACGTGCTTCTGGATTATGCAGAATAATTTACCGAGTGTTGCGCGAGGCACGAGGCAAGCATAGATCTGGTGGAACCCTGCAGTGATAAGAAGAGACAGGTTCAGAAAGCAGCTGACTTCCGGCGTACAAGCGCAGTGAACAGAGCCAGGACCACTTTGGGCGTGATCACATGGCGAAAGGGGTAGAGTCTGTCCCAGACACCCACATCACTCGCACTCACTCACTCACTCTACCACGTCATGGCATGGGTTGCACTTACGTTTGCCACATGCTTGGCTCATGCATGCCCACAGGTATGGTTTGGGCGAGAAGCAGTTGGCTGAAGACTTGGGCATCGATGCAGATCTTGCCAAGCGATACAAGCAGGTACGCAGCACATCATGCAATGAACGTGAATGCATGAGTCGTTCCTACACTTTTTAAATCAAACGTGTGGTAGCAGGTTGCATTCTGTTCGTATCCTTCACCTGGCAACATTACTGCGGTTTGCGTAGAGAATCACCGAGCAGACCTTTATCGTGCCGCTGCAAAGTTCTATGTCAAACAGTATGCACATGACCTACTGCAGACAGTGTTCTGCTCTGTGCTCCTTGCAGACGATTCTGCAGCGGTACCCCAAGATTGATGCACTGATGAAGGGCAACCAGTGGCTGGCCGTCACGCAGGTACAGAGACATCTGTGGCGCTTTCAGGTTGCTGTCTGTGTCGTGTTTAGGTTCACATGTAATAACAAGAATCAGGCATGATCGTGAGTGCCTAAAAAAGAACAATGCTGCTGTTGCGTATCTTGGACTTCTGGCAACAGACAGAGCGTGTGCATGGCTCTCTCCTGTAGCATGCATCAGCCTGATGGTGGCAGTAACTGTCAGTGAGCGCAAATTTGACCATCTTTGTCGTAGAATGGCATGGCAGAAGTCCAGTGGTATCCACTGACCACATGAGCCAACACTTTGCTTGTGAATGGGCGTTTGTTGGCACAACATGGTAGCATGCGTGGTGGAGTGCCTCACGTCAGCACATGCCACTGATCTTTGACTCCATGCCTGGTGGGATTCATGGCTGCATTGCAGGGCTATGTTGAGACCAGGTTCGGGCGCAGGCGCTGGTTTGACTTCGCAACCCAGGGGTTGAGATCACTGCGGGGTGTTCCGATACGCCAGGTGCGGTGCACGTGAACCAGCCTGTGGTTGTGGAAGGCAACTCACCAATCAGATTGCCTAGGACTCGCTTGTGAGCTGGTGAATAGAGTCAGTTAGGAGTCAGTTGGGAGTCAGTTTGGAGTGCGCCACCAATGCACACACAGTGTGCTTGATGCTGATGCTTTGTCTTCCAATGCAGGGCCAGCAAATTCCATGGCCTGGCCCAGAGGACAGTGCAGCCCTGCGTCAGGCGGCCAACTTCCCCATCCAGGTTGGTCATCTATAAGCTGGCTGGACAGGCTGACAAGGAATGAGAACACCAGTTTCATTTTGTGGTGCGCCCCCTGCTGGTGTCGGCACATGCAAGTGTTCAGAACCGGGTGGTAACGCAATGCAGATACCGAAGCATCAAAAGGTGTCTGAAGGAAAATGTGCGCTGCAAGTGTTGTCGCCTTGCTTGTATGTGACAAAGTGGCCGTTCTTCAACTGTTGTCCAACCATCCAAGTCCTTTCAATCCTGCTGGCCTACACATCTATGCATTGCCTTTGATCGTCCATGCACGGCACGTCAAAATCTAGCTATTTACCTGTTGTCAAAACTAACCAACTCACATGTGCGTGCACACAGGGCACATCTGCCGACATCATCAAGCGCGCCATGGTCAGTCTGGCCGGCGAACTCCATGCACGCCGGCTGCAGTCCCGCATGCTGCTGACTGTGCATGATGCGCTCGTGCTGGAGGTGAGATACTAGTAGTGGCTGCGCGTACTACTTGCATAAAACCTGAGATGCGATAACCAACCACTGGAGGCTGCATCGTTCGTTAACCACCGCTGTCACTTGTGAGGCATACAATAATTCCGGACATTACTGTTGCTTTGATACTCATTCCACTCGGTTCATCACATCCTTGGTGATGCTTTCAGGTGCCCCCTGAGGAGGCAGAGGAGGTCAAGGGGCTGGTCGAGCGGCACATGAACCATGCAGACGGCGGGTTTCTCAACCTGGTGCCACTGAAAGCAGAAATCAAAATAGCACCGGTATTCATGGACGCCTACTGTTAGAGGCGCATGCGTGCGTTTTCAGTTCCAAAGCTACGTCTGGAAGGTGCATGTAAACCTTGTGCAAGCACTGGATAATCATGCATGGGTCAGTGCACCTATGACTTGGCCAATGCAGTACTCATGCTGGATGCTGCATGCTAGAATCAAGACTCATGCATGTGCATAACCATGATCGCTCCATGCCCCACTGGCTACCAAATGACAACCATGAGTGTTTCGCTGCTTTTCAAGGGCACGCAAGGCATGACTGCTGCATGGCTGGGCATACGACTGGACAGAGGGTCACTCTGATTTCATCCAGGCAAAGGCCCACCGCCCCAGCTAGGAGGCTCTGATGCCCATGCAGCACCTTGCTGAGTATCTGCAGGCCACTGCAGCATAAGCGGCGTGTTTGTGCTTGGGCACCACCTGCACCGATTGCAGCTCGTGATTTCTTGTGCCTTGAATTGCAGCTTGTGCTGTCAGCTTTAATAGCTTTGACGTGAAGGAGTTGGGCGTTGTACGGAAGAACGTTGGGCATTGTACAGACGTTGTGTGCACATAATTAATTGATTGCTTTGCAGTGATGAATTCACTTGCCCCAGCCAGGGGGAGCATGCCACACTGGAGTGTTGGGATTTCTAATCATTGAGCGTTTGCATGCTAGCTATTATACCGGTAATTTGTGCTGCCTCTACTGCAGCACTTCTGCAAAAAGAGTGTTGGGATTTCCATTCCATTCAGCGTTTGCACGCTAGTAGTTCTTATCTGTGCTGCCTGCTGATGATGTCAGCAATTCATCGTCGGACACAGTGAGTTCGACATTGTCCCTGTCCATGTATGTCATTACTGCGATTTCATCTCGTGTGCGGAAATCCAGGCACGTGCTGGTCTTCTGTAGTCATACAGGACATGCAAAACACCATCGACCCAGTGCCGACTACATACTATACCATGCTCCGTGCTGCACTTTCAATGTACTTGAATGAACATTTTTGTGCATGATGTCATTAGTCAAGTGTGCATGCAATGAGTGACCCTTGGTGGTGGATGCGTGTGGTATGGTAGAGTTGGTATACTGCTGGCTATCTCACTGGCCCATCCTCGCATTTTAAAGCCAGGTAACAAAGGGGGTGCCCACGGGGTCGGCAGATGTTGATTGCTCCAATGCATCTCACTGGCCTATCCTCGACCTGGCATCCAATGCATGCCCGGTCAGCCTGCAAGGCTATATACATGAGGATTACACCATGAAGGTGCACATGCACTGAGCACGAACGTTAGCACAAGCCTTAGACCTGAGTGAGTAACAAAGGTGAAACAAGTCTGCAGGTTGAAAGTTGCAAGTCTGCAGGTTGAAGGTGAAACAAGAGGCCGGAAATCAAATCATTTCCTTTATGCATGCGTCCAAAACCAGGTTTCAAGAAGGGCTGTCTGAAAGTTGTTGGCAGGCAATTGTGGCAGGAGGACAGCAGAACAAAACCTTGGAACCTTGGTCCAGTTTAATCCTGCAACAAAATTTGTCTGATAATGTCGGAGAGGCGATCAACCATCAGTATGGTTCAGGTACTCAAACTCATGTTAATTTAGCTCGTTGAGGTCAAAAATTGTCAGTGCAGAGCAAGGCCAGATACTGAGACGACCTGAACATCTCTGGAAGAACGGCATTGAGCTAACAGAGCAGGCGCATGGTCACTGTCCAGCACCTTGACACTTCCTACCCCGGGTGCATGACGCATGTGAACCACCCTATCCAAGAGTTGGTCCCTATCCAAGAGTTGGTCCCTATCCAAGAAGTGATAAACACCCGCAAGATGCCGTACCACACCAGCCAGGACCACACAAGCACATGCCGCGCTGCTTGGATCCTGCTTGGAACTACTGCTTGGATTCAGAATCATCCATGGATCATGATAGATGCCGTGGGTATTTGCTCCATGGTCGCGAGTCAGCAGTGCATTGCAAGCGCCAAGCACGGGAGTTGGTAGATACAAGAAGCAATAAACATGGCCCACTGTGTGCGACCAGAGAGTCTGCGCGCTGTTACAATGTTTGGGTCTGCCTTGTATGTGTCCAAGCCATCAATATGCCTGCAACAGTCCATGAATTGCTCCCGAAATTGCACAGGCAGGCCTTCAACAGTAGGCGTCCATGAATACCGGTGCTATTTTGATTTCTGCTTTCAGTGGCACCAGGTTGAGAAACCCGCCGTCTGCATGGTTCATGTGCCGCTCGACCAGCCCCTTGACCTCCTCTGCTTCCTCAGGGGGCACCTGAAAGCATCACCAAGGGCCATGTGACAACATCTGAAGGCCGAAAAGTACCCGTACAACGGTTAGGGCTATGTCTGAAGCCTTCATGTGCGGGTTTGGGCAGCTCCGTGTGCGGGCTGTCATGTGACAACAACTTGACTGCTGTGGCAAAAACGCCAGGAAGGCTTTGCAGCAAGGGTGTGATTAACTACCCTGGCATCAAGGGCGCGACGAACTCAACTGCCATAACGCTGACTGCCTGTTCAAGCTCTGAAGCATAGCACACAACGCGCATGTACTCTGCAGCCACTTCTAATACCTCACCTCCAGCACGAGCGCATCATGCACAGTCAGCAGCATGCGGGACTGCAGCCGGCGTGCATGGAGTTCGCCGGCCAGACTGACCATGGCGCGCTTGATGATGTCGGCAGATGTGCCCTGGATGGGCGCGTCAAGGCAATGCATGGAACGTGCAGGGGATGGCTATGCACCTTATGAAGTATGTAAGAATGAAGCAGTGCCCACGCCAGCTCGACTGCACATGATGACATTCTGGCTCTGGTTCAACACCGGCTGACAAACAGGGTCCTGCTTGCAAATGCACAGGGTCGCCTGGAACATGCCAACATATGGAATTGCTCGCAGGTCAAGAACAAGGCCTAGAGGCCTTGGAGCACAGCGACAACATCCAAATTACAGCATTCATTGATGTCAGGGACAAGCATGCCAGCCACACCCATGTTCTGTGCTGCAGTGTTGACTAGTGTTTGCTGCTCTGGGAGTACGAGCACTCAGCCGTGCAGAGTTCCCTGTGCCGGCACGAACAGCGGGCGCACCACAACACAACCTGCTGTTGTGCAGATTTTCATGAGCCGACACAGTCAGTGGCGCACCGCAAGCTTCAATTGCAGTTCCCATTGCTTGTCCCTGTTTTCAGTCAGGTTTCTGATGGAGTTACCTGGATAGGGAAGTTGGCCGCCTGACGCAGGGCTTGATTATCCTTTAGGGTGCCCCACGGAAGGCTCTCTTGTTGGCCCTGCGCTGGGAACCAAGCATAAGTGTCAATGAAGCATACAAGGAAGACGTGGCGCGTGGCGTACGCCCCTGGCTGACTCAAGTGGCTGTGTTGCTTGATGTCGGCTGCAGTGCAGAAGCAAGTGCTCGGCATGAGAAAGCAAGGGAGAGAGCACTGTGTGGTTTGGGGAAAATGACATGCGTGGTGTGAGCTCCACTGTATTTAACGTCACTGCCGACGTTCTGAGCATAACGAACAGAATGAGCACGGTATGAACACAAGGCCGCCCTTGTCAGTATTTATGTGCTGGTGATGGGCGGATTGCCACTGGACCATCTCCAGCTTACAGGCAAAAATGTATGTTTACATTGGGGAAGCCAAAAGGCATTCTTACATTAGATGACACGGATCGGGATGTGTACCGCCCTGACCTACCCTGAGAAAGGAATGATCCAACGCACACAGTGGCAAAGGTCTGCTGGTACTAAGCCCAAATCCCTCCCCCCCCATTTTCACCTGAATCTAAACCCAGGTCTGTCACCTTAAGTGCCAGAACCCTATCAGCAAGTTCTAGGAGAGAGGGATGAACAACAGCTGCTAGCGCGCACTGTGTCAAGTCCTTTCATTTCTGATATGCGGGACACGACCCTCCTGTGTGTTGCGCGCATTGACATGGATGGACAAACAACATGCCTAATTATGTGCACCGCACCTGGCGTGGTGGCCCACCCCGCAGTGCACTCAGGGTCGAGCTGTCAAAGTCAAACCAGCGCCTGCGTCCAAACCTGGTCTCAACGTAGCCCTGCAATGCAGCCACGAATCCCACCAGACATGGAGTCGGAAATCAGTGGCACGTGCTGACTTGAAGCGGTGCACCAGATCGGCACCTAAGTTCTGCCAGCCAAAGTCCACTCACTAGCAAATGGTAACCTATGTCAGGGGTCCTGTCCTAACAATCTATGCAGGATCATAGCGTGTCATCAAGAGCTACTGCCATGCGGGTCCACCATCAGGCTCATGCAGGATACAAGAGCCATGCACACCCGCTGTACATGCCTTGTGAAGCTCTGACCTTTCCTGCATATCTTGCCAGAAGCAATGTCAGCACCTAATCCCGTTACATTCACTTGGCTGTTTCCTGTTTATTAAATGTGAACCTAAACACGACACGGACCGCAACCTGAAAGCGCCACACATGTCTCTGTACCTGCGTGACGGCCAGCCACTGGTTGCCCTTCATCAGTGCATCAATCTTGGGGTACCGCTGCAGAATCGTCTGCAAGGAGCACAGAGCAGAACACTGTCTGCAGTAGGTCATGTGCATACTGTTTGACATAGAACTTTGCAGCGGCACGATAAAGGTCTGCTCGGTGATTCTCTACGCAAACCGCAGTAATGTTGCCAGGTGAAGGCTGCAGACATAACGCAACCTGCTACCACACGTTTGATTTGAAAAGTGTAGGAACGACTCATGCATTCACGTTCATTGCATGATGTGCTGCGTACCTGCTTGTATCGCTTGGCAAGATCTGCATCGATGCCCAAGTCTTCAGCCAACTGCTTCTCGCCCAAACCATACCTGTATGCATGCATGAGCCAAGTGTGGCAAACGTAAGTGCAACCCATGCCAGGACGTGAGTGGGTGAGTGAGTGAGTGTGAGTAGTGTGAGTGTCTTTTACGTCTTATGCAACAAAAGCGTATCCCAGTTCCATTTGCCATGTGATGACAGCAGGCACCCAACGTGGCCCTTATTCTTCCAACTGCCAATAGCATGCTTCAAGCAACCTGCTCTAGACTGTGTTTCCTTTTGTGTCTACCTATCTTACTATCTCATGCATAGTTGTGCATCGCAACATCTGGTGGTTGGCACATACAAGAGCCGAGCCTGCGCAATCCAGCACAAGTGACACCACTGGCCATGACGTGGGTGTCTGCAAGGTTCGACCAGGCCTTTGCTTGCCTGGTGCATTGCAACACAGTATCCAGTGGATGCAGTTGATGAATGGTGTGATTCGTCCCGTTCACACACATGCATGCATGCATGCACAATAAGAAGCACGTCCGACATCACTCCACCCACAGGATGCCAAACACAACGGCTTTCCCAGTCTGGCGCTCCTCTTTGGTGACCTGCAGTCCGCACACCATGACATCACTTGTATGCCTGACGACTCGCACACACATGCGCATGTTGCGCACAGCAATGAATATACAGCAATTGACAGTATGATGCAGCAGCAAGTTGGGCAAGCCGCAGGTTGAGTCTGACACACCTTCTCTCTTTGTTTGGTCAATGCGTGCAGGTCGAACTTTTTGCAGCTCTGCTCCTGCTTCAGGTCCTTGGCAGCAGCAACAATCCATACCTGTTATGCACTAGCCATGCTATGCCTATCACACCTCCGTTCTCACCTCGTCTATGCTATTGCGGTTGAACAGCAGCTTGGCGGTCTCCTTGTGCACATCCTCGTCGCGCTGGAATGCCTGGACCATCACCTCCTCACCGCACAGGGCAGCCATCAGACGCAACTCCATCTGAAGGCATGCAGCAGCATGTACGTGGACATAGTAGGTTATCATTCATTGGTGGCTGTGGCTTATTTTTGGTCTCCTCTAGATGACTTTGTGGCTGGCTTGCCTGGCTGCGTGCGTCCCTGGAAGGACTCAGCTGGCATTCCCCAGGCGCACATGGGGGTTGCATGTGCGCATCTTTTGATGCCATCATTTAGCCTGCTACACATGCGCAACATGTGCCTCATGCACCACCTACTGTAACGGTTGCACAGCAGATGGAAGCCCTGCTGCCCTTGTTCGAGGCGTGCCTGCCTGCTTGCCTGGCCTGGTTTGGCTCGTTCTCCTAGGCTGCCTGTTCTGTTCTCTGACTTCTTGCACACCGTCAGTTGTTTCACTTTGCCCACGCATGGGGGTCTCCATTTGGCATGACTTACCTACGGTACTGTGTTGCTCTTCCCAGACGACAGACCCCATGTGCGGAACTGCCAGGTCAGTTCATGAACGGACATGAATCATGGCTGCCAAGAAGGGCATGCCGAGTGCCAGGCGAGAGCAGGGGTCTCCTTAAACCCTTTGTTGCCGCACCTGTGAGTAATCTGCGTTGAGAATGAGCCATCCAGGCTTGCAGCCGTACGCAGGCAGCAGGCCAGCGTGGGCCTTGTCGTGCTTAGGAATGTTCTGCACGCAGGGGTCGCAGCTGGACAGACGGCCAGTGATAGGGGCTCTGCGTCCGGCGGTGCCTGGGAATAGCAAACAGAGCAGGGGGCCATCGTCATCATCGTCATGCGTGGTGTGAGCATCAGCAGCTTGTCCAGCAGCGTTACGTCTTGTCACCCATAACCCCAAAGAATGTGAGCCAACGAGGCACCCTGCTCCTCTAGGATCAGTTGCTAGGCATACATGGTAAGACATTTGCATCTGGACCTGAGGCTGGCACATGCCTGCAGATGCCCATCTCCCCACCATCTGCATGTGCATATACATTGTAGGTCGTACAAGCTTCTCTGCATGTGCACATACAAGCTTCTCTGCATGTGCACATCGCACTTATGGCCACTCACTGTTCTGCATGTATGTGGTGTGAATCCGACCATCATGGGAATTCTCCACCGCTGTGATCAGTGGCTCCAGATAGAAAGTGCGTGTGACATTCAATGACCTGCCAAGTCGCAAGCAGGTGCAAGTAGTAAGCAACTGGGATTGTTGACCAGATGCATGAGGCATCAAGCGACTGAGCATGTTGAAGCCAAACCTCTGGTCAATCAACCTGAGCTGAGCTGCACCTGTCTGCGCACCTGTACTCTTGTATCATATCCACCACAGGATGTAGCCCTTTGAGCAG
>QAXH01003637.1:0-10487 GCA_004335635.1 Chloromonas sp. AAM2 | reverse complement strand
AAGCACACCGTCTTGCACGGTTACATGTAGCATGCAAACATGCAGTACAGTATCATCCAAGCCCGTACACAGTGTACACATTAATGTGATTATGTATGTACATGGAAGCATCTCATACATGGACCATGCAAGCGTTGATAACAATGTCTTTATCGCTGCAGGACTTACGCTGAGCTGGGCCTGGGTGATGGACGCAAGCCCGCTGACTGTTGTCGCTACGCCTTCCATGAGCATGGTGTCACTTGATTGCCCACGTGCCGTCAAGTCACCATTGCATTCCAGGCAAACTTTGGAGGAAAGCTTGCAAGCCAGCTGCAGCTTCGCCTGCATGGCTGCGGCCTGTGCTGATCCCATGGGAAAACCCATCTGAAGACGCAGGCGCCAGTGTGCCAGCACCAGGTCTCGTATAGCCCTGCAGACAGGTAGGCAGGCCTCGCGTGTGGGAATGTTGAGCATACCATGCATCAGGTACTGTTTGCGGGAATATGCAACAAGGCTGCAGCTTTGAGCAAGGTACTGAGTTCAACAGCGGCGCACCTGCAGGTTCGGAAAAGTGACAGAAAAGCCTCATAGTCACGCTTGAGAGCGGCTAGCACCGCTGCCAAGAATGACATTGGCATGTCTTCCAGGGACAGGGCCGGTCGCAACTGACTTTGGTCGCTGCATGGCCTTGCTGAGACTTTCGTCATCCTAGCGGCTTGCTCGCTAACCACTAGCAGCTCCTCGAGTTGCGGCTAGTGTATCCACTAGCGACCAGCGGGACTCGACCATCAACAGCCTTAACCGGCGTTCCTCAAGCGCACGTGGCGTTACGGCAAACGGTGCAAACGGTTTCATTTACCGCTGAAGCCAATGGCGTAAAAAGACAATTAAACATGTAGGGCTTGGCAAAATCCTTTTGGCGCACAAGCTTGTACAGAGACCCTGTGTGCTGCGGCGTGAGCCGCACGTCGTCTGCATTTGTCAGCCCAGCTCGTCAGCTTGATATATGTGTACAATGCCTCATGCTGCCTGCATGCGTGTGTCATCTGCATCTGTCTGCGTGCTTATGCATGGACTGCACTTGCTGGCACCTGTCTGCTCCGGCTGGCAGAACCTGGCGGTGCAGCACAACAGGCTCGTCCTTGGCTGCACTTGTGTGTGAGCTAGATTTGCTGCACCAGGAGATTTGCTGCACCAGGAGATTTGCTGCACCAGGGGTAACCAATACACAGCACTGCTTGTTCCCAGTACTGCTTGTTCACACACAATGCTTGTCCCCATCCGGTTTGTGCCATCTGCATTCACCTGCGCTTCCATGCATGCAATAACGCGCCATGCAATCCTTGCCTCATGCGGTGCTCCCATTCTCTGATTGCATCTGCCTCAGCAAATTGCATTTGCAGGAAACAACACTGCCTGCTGCTGGACGTTGTAATGCGTGCTGGACAAGCGGATACGGTGGCGGAGGCCAATCGCTAAATGGCACACAGCACCGTCACCCTGCTGAGGATTGGCGCATTTTTCCCGTCTGTTTCTACCCATTGATTCTCAAACAGCTCTGGTGGTCTTGTCACACACATCATCACACCTCAATCACACCCCACAGGAACTTGTCCCAGAACTGGCAAACCTGGTGGGCGCAATCACGTGTTCTGGATTGCGGCACCCTGGTGCACTGTCGTGCCGCAGCTGCAGGTGAGGTGACCGAGGGGCGCGACAAATGCTCCTGTGGCGCGTTGAAGTGTTGAATGTTGGACTTGATTGCGTGTTGACCAGCATGCAGGAAGGCTGCGTCGGCTGCACATACCCACGGGTACTGTGTAGTCCAAAACAATGTACTCAAAACTCAAAAGTATCTCCCCGGCCCATGCACCGTTTCTCACGATCCAAAGCTCCTTGGAGGCCTGCCGTGCACTTTACACGCATTGCGCTTTACGCGCAGTGCACTTTACAACAACCTCTACAATCTTGGTGTGTGAGATTCACTGAGCCGCCGTGTGGATACATTCGTGTGCTCAGCAGAAATCGGGGCCAGCACGTGAACAAGGTAAAGCTGTGTGTGCAGCAACGTCAACAGCCAGGTCGCGTTAATAGGGCAAATTTGCGATACTTGATAGACGTCAAGGTCGTCAGCACACTCAGATTCCAACCCAACCCAGCTGCGTAGGCGTTAACCATTGGAACGGACAGCGGGCTGGGAGTTTGACTGAGTGGTATGCGTGGTGTGTGCGCAGCAGGCCTTACCCGCTGCGTGGTGGCGCCCTCCATGATGGCCAGACCTACCTTCCAGCTGCTGGCTTGCAATCTGCTGCTTCTGGCTGTGCACCTCTCAAGTACGCACTGTTTGCACATACTGGTGTCCTGAGAAAGACAAAGACAAAGAAAAAGTGAATGAGACAGAGGAGGCGCATAAACATAGTTAAGGAGGCCGGGCATTGATGCACAACCCCCATGTGTGCCTGGGGGCAGGACGCCATGCTGGTGTCCTGATTGTACCTCACCTATATGGTTGTTCTTTCTTTCCCACCCGCTTGCCTTCCTTTCTGCCTTGCTCCTTCCTGCCTTCAGGCCTGCTTCTGCCTTTCTTTCTGCCTTTCTTGTTTCTTCTTGCTCACAGTAGGTCAGGCCGGTGCACATCTCCTGCCGTGTCCTTTGACGGTTTCCCTGATGTCACAAATCAATTACCTGCACATCCAACCACACCATGCAGGATGCACTGCACAGTATGTTGTGGCAGGCCTGGCTGGCAGCTGGGCAGGTTCTTACGAGGTGGCGACAACAACACCCGTGAATAATCCTCCCAGCTACTGCGTCACACTCAATGTGTCAAGCAGCGGGCAACTGGTGGAGGTGGGTGAAGGAAGGTGCTTAATACTAAGCCGAAGAGCGAGAAGAACCCAGTGCCAGGGGGCCAAAGCAGGACGAGGCTGAGGGAGGGAAATGCTATCCGGCCATGCCAGTTGTCGTCAGTAGCAAACACAGGTGCTGTGTTCCAGCTGCAGGTTCATCAACAAGTTTGCTAGGTTGTCCTTCCTGAATTGTCCTGCCAGCTGGTCTTGTCAACCTTTGCCCGTGGAACTCGTCACGTCCCAACGTCACTCTTGCAAGCATGGGAACGGCAGCAGCATGGTTGCAAATGAGCATGTCTGGACGTGACGGCCGCCTAAGAACTGCATGCGCAGACCAGCTGGAGCAGGCGCGGACTTACCGGCGCGTTGTTGGCTTGTGATCGCGTCGGCGGTCCAGCAGGTGTGTCCATCATTGCACGCTTTGACATCACGTCAGCTGCGTGTGTCGAGGGCTGGTGGCGCTTGGCTATGATCGCCAGTGAAACTGTGGTGTCCGCCTACACCTCGCCAAGCGTGACCGTGATCCCGAACAGTTACACCTCGTGTGTGTTCATCCGTCGCGCTGGCAGTGGATCCCTGCGGTGGAGGGAGCGGAGGTTTGTCGCTGCGGCGGAGTGTACGGCCATCACTGACCCGCTGACCACAGATCGGTTCTCACGGGTCATCTCATTCGTTGGCAGCAGCACGGCCAACCAGGAGAACAGCTCAGACCAATGTGAGGCATGGGACAACAGCAACCCCATGGCAACCCCCAGCCCTACAGCAACCCCCAGCCCTACAGCAACCCCCAGCCCTACAGCAACTCCCAGCCCGACAACAGCTCCTAGCCCCGCCGCAAACCCAATGCCGCAGGAATCACCAGAGCCTATGCCTGGCGGCCCCCCCAGCAGTGCAAATGATGCAAGCACCGGTACTGGCACTGGCACTGGCACTGGCACTGGCACTGGCACTGGCTCGACTCTTCGTGCAGACTTTTGGCTGGTCAGTTGTTGGTCCTGTCTTGTCTGTTGTTTTGTCTACCAGTTCTTAGCGCTATGAAGCAATGCAACTGATTACACTGCTCGCCTGTTTGCAAAAACTTGTTGTGCTGTTTACTGCTTGTACTGAAGAACGAAAAAGATTTGTTGTTGCACGAAAACTCACTGCTGCACTGCTACTGCACTTGCTTCTGTCCAGGGTCAATTCCACTCAGTCCTGTACTGATTTCCGAACTTATTTCCGGGTTATTTCCCGCAAAAAAAGAAGTTTGCCAAATCTGGGACAGTTTTGGGACTGGCACCGTGATGAGGCTGTCGGTTGTCTGTGGGACTAGTATTTTCAGGAGTGTGTCCATTATTAGGTTTTTCTGTTGGTGAAAGTGTGCACAGTGTATCACGCTTGCACAGCCCACAGCAGCATAATCACACAGGCATATGAACAGGATTGAAAACTTGCATCCTTGATGACTGAAGACTAGCTTATAACCACATGGGTACCGCTCCTGTGTGACCTGCGGAGGACCAGCGACTGATGCCACCTCAGGCCACGCCGAACATTGGACGAAGGAAGTGACCTGGCATTGCCTAGCATGCATTGGCAGTGGAATGGTTTACAACATCTTTGTCTGCTGGTGCGACACGTGCGGCACTTCTGTTGCGGCTGCTGTGCCACCGGCCTTGGTGAACGTGGTGTGCTCCTTATGTTTAAGATCATGTACGACATGCCTGTTTCGGTGTTTATTTAGGCAGGCGTCATGCAGCATGCAGCCAAAGTGAACCAATTTCCACACAGAAGTGGACTCTGTGTGGCTCAAAGCTTGCAGATTTTGAACCCAGATTCCATATGCTGTCTCACCTAAACCCTGTGTAGTACACATACCCGCTCAGCAACAAAAGAGGTGTCGACAAAGCACCAGCAGTTATAGCAGTTATATGCTGTACTGTTTTTAGTATCCAGAAAACTGCAAAAGTTGTGGATATCCAGGTAGTCATGACACGCAAGTCCCCGGCAAGCCTGTTCAACGGACGTTGCAAAAGCTGTTACAAATGTTAGGTGTGAGGAAAGGAAGAAAGGGGACACTGGTCGGCGCAAGCAAGGAGGCCGGGTGGTTTAGCCCAACCCCCTGCGAATGCAAAATGTTAGGTGTGCTTATATCTTGCATGGCTTGATGAAAGGCCGGACCTGGAAGCCCTGACACTGACGGCATCTGCCAGGCTGATGGGCAAGGCCTGCGCACTGGGCTGGGGCCATCTGCTTTGGAAGTGCCATACACCAAGAATGTCTGTCATCTAGGCCCGAATCGGGAGGACTGCAGCAGGGCCCGCATCAGCCCTTGGTCAGCATTATCATGACCACCTATACACACGTTCACGCTCTTGATGGACTCCACTAAAAAGTGTTGGCCTCTATCAGTATGTACGCCTGATTACAGCCAAGAAGCGTTCAAGGACGCAGGCTGGGCTGTGAAGTGGCCTGACCTACCCTGAGCAAGAAAGGAGGGGTCATCGCTCAGCGGGTCATCGCTCAGCTCTGTGCACCAGCGCTACTTGATAGTATGGCAAGTACTAATTTTAGATGGACCACTGCCAAACATCAAAAACGGCTTTGGAACATGGACAAGCTACATGTCAGCATCAGAATCAAAGGAATACTGGTAGGGCAGGCTCAATGGCCATTCGCTTCAAGGTCGCCATGTCAGCTTTCTGCCACCTCAATCTTGCCAGAGATTCCCCCAGAAGATGAGCTGCTGCTTTCGCCAAACCATGAACTATCGTCAACTGTAGGCAGCCAGTTGTCTCAACCATTCCCACATACCTTAACCTGTCGTCAGAATGGAATCAACTTGAGCAGTTTGATAAAATACTGCGTGACTGCCTGGGTAAAAAAAAGAAGAAAAAAAATCTGTGCGAGATCATAAAAACACCGCCCCTGATGCCTCTTTCAATGAACACATGCATGTCCATACAGCATCCCTGTACCTGTCTCCACAATCCCTCCGTCGGTAAAGTCAACTTAAAATAGAAATTTGTACGGGGAAGTTTTACAGCTGCGGCACTGAGGTGCTCAGGGTCGCACCGCCATGAGGTCGATGCGGAGTGCTGAAGAATCATTCAGGACAGGAGGCGCCACATGACCACTGCTTTCATTGCAGGACATAGGAATTGTCCCAGAACTGGCAGCCATTTTGCTTTGCTTACCGTGTTTTGTACTGTGTCATCAGCGAATGCCTTTGATTTTTGTACGTATGTCTGTTTGTTTGTTTGTTTGTTTGTTTGTTTGTTTGTTTGCTTGCTTGCTTGCTTGTTTTTTATTTATTTTATGAAGATGGTTGTGCTGGAGATCATCAAGCAAATGCACACATAGTCATAACAAAGATGCTGCAAGAAGTTGCTGGTCAACGCCGCAGGATAACGGTTTCTTGAGACATAAAACAGTCATTTGATCCAGGGGTACTCTATTAAGGTTCCGTGCAGCCACAACTAACAGCCGATTGGTGCTGTCGTCTGGGGTGCCATCCTTGGCTGAACAGCGGTAAATGCATATCCGAACCAAGCACGTGTTTACGACTGTGTGCATATTACTGATTTGAGTGCTTCCGTAGCCTAATCAAGAGTCGACAACAGGTGGGTACATGCACACGGGTGTTTGTGTGTGGGTGGGTGTGGCGGGGTGACAACTAAGTAGTCAAAACTGTCTAAAGTCTTGGCTAACTGACGAGCGTCAGACTCTGACTCACCTCGTCGTGGTGTGTAGGGTCTTCCGTAACAAAGAGGACAAGTAATCCGTCAAAACTGGCTGGAGTCTTAATTAACTAACGTCAAACTCCACGTCGACGCACAAGATTTGAAACTGTGCACCGAAATGCAATCCAGCAGCTGCATGCGCCTTCAGTGCGCGCGTTCTGTGTTCGCGCGAAGAAGGCTTGTCCGGCAACGTCGCCTCAAAACGCAGTCGGTAACCACCTCGCGGGGCCCAGCGAGGCATGGTGGTGCTGCTGTTGAGGTCGCAGGTTGTGCCGGGCAGCACAGGGCAGGCTACGGTGGAGCAGAGATCGCGCGATGTCGAGTAAACGCGAAAGCCCTTGAACATGACGCTGGCAGTGAGCAGCCCACCTGCAATCGCGCACACGTCATACTCTGCGATCCGTGAGGCAGATCAGCATTTGAATGCCCCCGTGTCCCGGCCTGCTAGGTTTCGAGAGGCCGCCTGGTATACTGAGGCTTGCAGCAGTGGTGTGATCCGCGCGTAGTGCAGGGGGATGCGAGAGGCAGTCGGCTGGTGACATGATAGGGGTGGATGTGTCTGACCCTGGGAATGGGGGCTTGTACCACATGGAAGTTATTGCTAGATCATGGTTCAAGACTCGTCGTCCCAAAGAGTTGTTAATGAATTCGACAACCCTCCACACCATGCATTGGACGACGTTGTGCACGTGCATGTCACGGGATCTGCCACCTTCCATTCCCACCTGCCACCGCAGGGCTGCTCTCCTGCAACCTGGCGTTGATTGTGATGTCAAAGGGTTCACCACGCTTAACACCTTCAGGATTCAAAAGGACAGCCTGCACAGGCACCAAGTAAACCTATTCTGAGGCGCGGGAGGAGGAAGGGCAGGAGGAGGCAGGGCATAAGGGTTATGGGGCAGAACCGAACAGAACAGTGAAAAGTCCTAGGTGCAATCCAAGGTCCAATGTTCAGGATTCACCACGCAGTCACATGAGCCATGGCTATAATAACATTGGTTTTGCATTCATCCAGGCATTGTTATCCGGAGGCAAACGAGTTGGAAGAGGTTAGGGTTTAGGGTAGGGTTTCAAATGACGCGCTCGCAATGTCCATGCGCACGCTGGAACTGGGATATATGGTTGCACATCTGGCAGCAGTTGTGCATCCGGAGCGTGGGAGATGATTCGTTCTAGGCATGAACGCGCTCAAACTTACCTGGGGGGAAAACATGACGTTGTCAGCGCACGAGCGCCATGCAAATGCGCCGGCTGAGCGAACGCAAACCACAGCTAGCAAAAGCGCCAACATCCTGATTAGGGTTTGCAAACCAGCGGGTCGTTACCTCTCGGCTTTGCTACGGTTGTTGTCGAGCACGCGACCTGTTGGCCATAATGTCGCGGTCAAGGCGTAAGTTGGCGTGTTTCAGCTCAAGAAAAGCTTCTTTGTGACGTAGGTGTGACGTTTGACTGGGCAGTATTAACCTCGGAGGAAAGCGGTTTTACAGCTTGGCCAGTTCACATGGTGAGGCAGGCAAGCCCGTTGTGTGAACCAGAGTCACAGGCGTGTCAGAAACCGCTGCTTCAGACATTGCCACGTTAGAGATACAGCTCATCGTGTTCGACCAAAGCTGGACGTCTCACGAAACCCACTCATGTGACCGTAGTGAAAACCATACACGAAGGTCTTGGCCACAAGCCAGTTCCCACATCAAGCCACGCGGTGTTCACCCCGAGGTTCACCCACATATGTGATTGACACACACTCACAAACACAGATACACTCGTTTTTGCTGATGACCCACACCGGTTCCAGCGTCAGTCCCAGAATTGTCCCAAAACTGGCAACCTTCTTTTTTTTGTCTTGGTCGTGTTTTGTCACCACACAGATGCAGATGCTTCTTGCGCTTGGTTGGTTGCTGATTGCGATTGGTTGCTGAAACTTCGGCTGGCAACCTGCATCATCACGTACACTTCCGAACATAATAACTCCGTTACAAATTCATTGATACTCAGAAAAGAAGTAGAAAGCTTCAGTTGTATCCCTCGATGTATACCACTGCACTCACTCAACTGCGCATATGTGCACGTCACAGCGCAACAACATCCCATCAGCCTGGTCACAAGATATCACCTAGCAGCCTGTGTAATCATCATGGTATGGCATACACATGCCGCGGCAAGCTGGCTCCTGATGATTCAAAGCAACAGCCCAGCCTCATTCCTCCCTCGTCTCAACCAGCGTTTCAGGGCACGGCAATCTCTGGCAGGGGCCCCTGTGTTCATGCAGTCAGAAGCCAACCCAAAAACTCCGACGAGGCTGTGCATAGTCCTCATGACTCGCAAGCAGTAGTATGTTTTGCTCGGCCTGCGCATGACTTCAACTCCCCTTGCAAAACACCACAAAGCAACGCTCGCTTGTCAGCCATAGCGTTGCTTGCCAGCACATAGGCAGCCACCCGTTGAGATTGGACAAGTTTGGTGTAGGTGGGTGGTGACTTGTGATTTGACTGCAGGTCATTTGGTGGGATGGCGACCGTGCAACCGTGGAAACACGTGTGCTTGTGCGGCTGCTGCCTGATGCCAGGCCATTTCACAAATGCGCTCTCTCACCCACAATTCACCATCCTCTGCCTGCCACCTGACTTGTCTGCAGCAGCCATCCCTCAATGGTTCAACACTTCTCCTCTCTCACAACGTCCTGCAGCAGCCTTTAGGCAACAAATTTCCAGCTACAAAACACGTACACAGTTCGCATCTACGGCCACCCAAACAATAGCGACAACCCTAGCAGGCAGCTCATCACATCCGCCAACAATAATTCAACCAGTTGCACTGATGTGGCTGATCATTGAGATCAGACCTACGCCCAAAAGCTCAACAAAGGTATCCATGCCACCAGCAAGGGCTGTTGAAAGGCCAGGACCTTGCTGAGGTGTGCCCGAGCCCGGGCGCAAGCTGGCGCATACCATGGGGCATCATTATCGGCAAGAAAGCACAAACACAAATATTCCAGCAGCAAGACAACGTGATCTTGAATGTGCTAAGACGCTAGAACAACAATGTGAGAAATAAGGGCAACAATTCTACCACTGCTCAGCATTCATTGGGTAGTTGGTGTGCCCATAGCCCGTGAATTCATTGCCTGCCGCGCATGAACTGCAGCCCTCACATCCTGTAGGTTCATCGCATCTGCTCTCACGCACAAACTCAAAAAGCGCATGGCTACCATACTGTGCGCGTCCGTGAAAGGTGGGAGTAACCAAGTTGGGAGGCTGTCGGACCACATGCATGATATGCTCATGCAATACAATTCCCAGCAGCAGTAATGGCTGTGGTTACCACTCATGCAGCACATGCAAAACAATCCCGTGCAATATTACCACCTCTGGCGAAGCAGGCAGAACCACTTAACCTAATTTCTTGCCAAACCTTGTCTGTACATTTTAAGCACGTGCAAACATCCACACGAAAACAAACAGTGAGCATGCGGGTACACATGCCATCTATAAAGTTGGGCTAATCAGCCGTCCTACACCATTGCCAACAGAAGTGCACAGATCAGCTAACCTGTCCCCTTGCCTTCAATGCCCAGCCCCTGGTCATGCCCTCGCAGCGCTTAATGTAGTGGTTGTTGAAATGGCTTTGAGTCCAGTAAGGCCCACTGAACTCTCAGCAACAACAGCCAACGTTTCAGGCTAGCACAGTAGTTGTGCAAAAGCCTGTGTTGCCTTCCGACACTCAACTCTACAGTGCCGCAAGGCAGACTTGAAAAGACTTTGCAAACTAGGACCTTCTCAGCTCACCTTGCTCCTTCCACAACCGCACGCCAACACTGTGCCAGTGTCCTCCGATTGAACAGCATGAGCAAAGCTGTCAGATGTCTTGAGCTGCAACCAAGGCATGCTGCGCCTGTGGTGCCAATGCCAACTAGTGTGGTGTAGTGGAACACTGA
>QAXH01003636.1:41614-73412 GCA_004335635.1 Chloromonas sp. AAM2 | reverse complement strand
CTTGGTGAATGCTGCCCAGATAGCGAAACTCATTGACATGCTGTATTTGCCCTTCCTGCAATTCTTGCCTCTCTCCACGGGTAGAAGCTCTCACCATGTGAGCATGGGCGTTTGGATGCACCTTTCATCCATGCACGGAGCTGACAGTGATAGTGCATGCACAGGTGGTAAATGACGAGCATGGCAGTAGACGCAGAAAGGACGGCATGGCTCAAACCCAAGTGGGTCGGGCTGTGCGTGCAGGATGCAATGTCAGACATACTGAGCATCAGGTTGACTAGGCTTTTTGAAGCATCATTTGAACCATCGCATGGCCTGGCGGGCCTTTGCCCACCGTAGCGGTCCAAGATCTATACCTAGCGCTCGTTGGTCAGTATGGGTTGGATCGGTTGGTCAGTATGGCCAGGTCGGCAACGACAGCTGACGTGACGCTGCGCGTCCCATCAAACCACGCTATAGACTGGTTCTAACCATACTAACAGTTCAAGACCAGCGTGACTTGAAGTAGAGGCGCCGGCTACGAGACTTCCGGAAATCTTCACGTGAAAGTTCACTTCCGTTTCACTGCCTAAATCTCCGCCGCACAATTGACGACCATTCCGAAAGAGCCGACCAGTGGAACCAGTGCAATGGCTTGGCTTTGCGTGTGCGTGCGGGCCGTGCCCTGCATTTACCAGGGCCTCCGCCTGCTGCGCTTTTTGCCGACAGCGGCGGTCGAAAGTGTCGTCGCTCAGGTAGCATCCAGGCGATGCTGGCGCCCACTCTCCGTTCTCTTGCTGCCTGTGCCAGACCACGGCAGCGCGCTGACAATTTCCACCGTGTTCGCGACGCACACATTCATTTTTGCGGTAAGTGAGCATTTTTGTGCGCCCAGCGGTGTTTTCAACCTCAACGAAGGCTCCATAGTTTCTTGTTGCAGAACTAAGGGGTTGAAGAGGCTTTCGGCAGGTTGTGGTTGGGATCCGCAAATCTACCATTCATCAAAATTTTCTTCAGTCGTTATTCGCAAGCGCTCACCTTGATACTGGAATGCTGCTGTGTGCCCAGGTCAATCCGGCCGTGGACGTGTTGCTGACCTGCCTCCAGCTTGGCGCTCAGTGTGCCAGCCTGTACACATCACACACCTGTCATTTCCAACTGCGCTTCCAGCTGCTGCTCGCCATCGTCGCGTCACTTGTGGGCAGCGGCGTCAGGCGATGCATTCGGCAGAAGGGCATCCAATCAGCCACTTCACAACAGCCCGGCTGCCGTCTCACCATTCGGCAGGTAACCTTGCACCTGCTCAGAAATGCGGCAGGAGTGCGTGCGAGCGCCGTCAGCTCGGCAGGCCGTTACGAGAATGGAGTGGAACCAGGCCCTTCGCCACAGGTCAGCAAGGTGGTGGAGGCATTGCAACAGACCGGCCAGGCCATGGCGGAAGGGAGTCAGCCCGCGCACCGCCGAGATCATATCGACAACCACAGCCTAATCAGCCAGCTTCATGCAGACGGTGATGGCATGCAGCCACGGGTTCACTCACAATCTCAAGAATTTTCATCCATTACGGGCGATGGTGAGTTTGACGAGCTGGCAACCAGCCTATCTACCGTAGACATGCAAACAGAGTGTGAAAGGAAAGCTGCTGTAGCAGCAGCCACATGCCATGGCACATTGCCAGCGGGCCACGGTGTGCCAGCACTCTCAGTCTCTCCATTTGCTGCTCAAGCCGCTTTGCCTTCTTCCTGGCAGACCCCAGAGCAGAACAAAGCACGCATTCCATCTAGACCCTCTGCTGCTCCTGCAGTCCAGCCAGACCCTCTGACCGGATTTGTCAGTTGGCATCCTGCAGACGCAGTCCAGCCTGTGCCTATGTTTGTTCAAATGCAACAGCTGGGCGCATGCTCTCGCAGCACACAGCTGCCAGGCCAGCGATTTCCTGTTGATGTTGCAGCGTCAGCAGCAAACGAGATGCAGCGTGTGGTAGACGACCGTGCTAAAGCCGCTTCACTCTGCAGCTCAGCCACACTCAGTGCCTCCTCCAGGGGTATCAGCTCACTCTTTCCGTCCTCAAACCTGTCAACACAATCTCTGGCTGGTTCTGACAAGCCAGCGTTGGCACCAGCTGCCACTTATCAGCAATCCCTGGACGGTGTGCATGCGGCAGATGTTGCAGATGTCAGTGCTGTTTCCCTGCTGCGTCCAGTGCCCAAGGGCCCGGCCCTGGGCTGTGGGATGGTGGATGCAATGCCTGTTATGCCTATGCCAGGCTACCAGCCGTCTGCCGCTGCTGGTGCTGGTGCTCATGTAGGCGCAGCTCCTGCTTCTGCTACTTCTACACCAGGCCGCCTGCCCGCATCACTGAGCTACACTGCGCGTACTCGCTGTAGCATGCTCAGCGTCAAGGTCCACAACCACCCGGGCACTCACGAAGAATACGCACAGCACCTGTCAACACTGGTCAGCGGCTGCCTGCGCAAAGCAGCGGATAATTCATTGACCACAGCACTGGCACTCACGCGAGCGCCAACTTCAGCAACACCAGCAACACACGTGTCGCTACTAGCACCACAAGGCATGCAGCAGCCTACAATCAGCGCGGCTGCGGTGCCAGAGCAGACCCATGGCAGCCTTGGAGATGCACAGGCGCCGCAGCGGGCGCCCTCTGTGCATTCGGAAGTAGCAAGCACATCCATTGTCCGTACTGCTCATGTGCGAGGCTGCGTGCACTTGTTTGCCTGGGTGCATGGGCCAGCACGCGAGCCTCACATAGTCGTCCACCCACCTCGCCACCGCACGACACCACCACATGTGACAGCCACACAGCTAACCTTTCTCGCTGCCCATCAGCAGCAGCTAGAGCGCCAACATCAGCACAATGCGTTCACGTCAACCATGTCTTTCATGGAGCAAGCTGCGACAGCTCTTCTGCAACAGCCTGGCTTTGATGCGCTTTCTGCTGATCAGCAAGCCAACGCTGTTGTTGCCGCAGCAAGCGCTAGCGCCCACGCAGCCGGTCATCGGCTTACAGCAACACACGATGTGCTGCAAACAATGCCTTCGACCTATGAGGCTAACATCGTGACATTGCAGTCATTGTCCGGCAGTCACAGAGGCTCACTTCCTTTGAAGCTTCAACAACAGGCACACGTGCCAACTCAGCGGCAGTTGTCCCTGCATGCATCCTTATCCAATGCTTCCAGCTTACCACAGCTTGTGTCGCAGCGACAGCTGAACGCCATGTATGCACCTCAGGCCAGTTCTCCTGGTCTCCATCAGCCGCAGCCAGCGCTTCAGCTGCTGGCGCCTGAGCGCGCTGCAGCAAGCTGCGGGGCGGCGAGCAACGACGGCTCAACTGTTCGCTTGGAATGCATGTGGTCTCCTTGCATCGCACTGGCGTCAGACGGCCCGGTGACCCCAGGGTGCCTCAGCGAAGTTCAGCTGATGCTCAGCGCCGCAGAGGCGATGACCATTCGCTGCATACTCGTCAGCGGTGGTGGGAACATCATCCTGGACACGTGCGTGGACTTGCAGGCTCGCCGAGGACAGCAACTGGTCAGGTGAGCACGAGAAGAAGCGGTTGTACAGACTGGCGGTGTGTGAATAATGGCAGCTTGCTCTGTATTAGCTCTCCATGCCTGTTACAGAGATGGCAATGATTACATGCACGTTATCCTTTGCTGCCTCAGGCTGCAGCCTCCGCCCCAGCACCACCTTGGGTGTCTGCGTGTGATCATCACGCCCAAGCCCCGCTCTGCTCAGGCCAGCCACGCCATTATTTACGACACGGCTCCGCTGCTGGCAGTGCCACTGCCCGTGGCACAAGAACTGTACGAACTGGTACAGGTGTGTATGAATGCCAACCCGTGTTACGGTGTCAGTGCCAGCTGTGTCGAGCAGTGTGTTGGTTACAGTGTTGGTTACAACCAGAACAGTCGGATGTGTACGTTCTAGTCTTTGGTTGGCGCATCTTTTGCAATCAGGAGATTGTTACGTTTTATCCTTGGACAGCTGCTGTGGACAGTGCCGTAGGGCAGAACGGTTTTGCTGAGCCTGGCACTGCTGCGAGGCCTTGAGACATTGCTCATCTATGCAAGTGCGCTTTGGCACGGCTGCAGGTGACGCAGCTGGAGTATTGGCAACAGCACAGAAAGGGCGCGGCACCGGACGCTAGCAGCAGTGGTACATCCACCAATCTGTGCAGCAGTAGCAACAACCAGCCAGCGCCAGCGCCAGCGCTTGCTCTGTCTGGCAGCTCGCTTGCATCGTGCGTGTGGCGTGAACATTACGCTCCGTTCATTGGCGACCTGGCCTTCATCATCGAGCAGGCAATACAACCTCCGGATGGAGCGCAAGCGAAGCAAGCACTGCTTGGGCAGGTTGTGGGCATGATGCACGACCTTGAGAACTATCTTCAGGTGTGTGTGTGTGTGTGTGTGTGTGTGTGTGTGTGTGCGATTATGCGACAGCGCGCAGCTTGGATCAGCCAGTGGGCAATGCTCAAGTCAACAGTCATCCCACCCAGTTGGCAACAATGCTGGTGGCCTGTCATTCTGGTTATGGGACATGTCATGTTTGCACAGGCAGTTGAACATGTCGCACCATCCACATTTCACTCAATGACCCCTTCGAAGCCCCTGACGTCATCGTCCTGGCCCTGCTACCATGTCTGCAGACCAACAACATGCCCGCCACTCGAGAGCTGCTTCGACTGGCAATCGACTGCATTGCCCTGTCGGCGGCAAATGCAACCAGCCCAGCCCAGAGTCCGGAGCAGATGACCAGTATCGAGCCACAGCCAGTGAGCACATGTGTCAGCAGCTCCAAATCCGCAGCCAGCACGTCCAGTACTGTTGCAGGTCTTCTTGATTCACAGCCCCAGTCCACTCGCATGACCAATGACGCTCACCTCTCACCGCCCAGCCATCCTGCACAAAGTCTGACTGGTACAGGAGACACAAGTGCTGGAGAAACTCCAGCCTGCCATCCATCAAACAGCTGCGAAACCAGCGCTATCATGGCACTTCAAACGCCAGTTACCTCCTGGGTGTCGCCTTTTCACGCTCCCGCCTTCACGCCTTTCGGCAGTGACGACCAGCAAGGGCACCAGTCACCAGTGACAATTCAAGGCCGTGGCCTGGAGCCGCTACACGAAAGCACTGACGATAGGTCGCTTGCGTTTGGTGGTTCATGTGGCAAGCGGCCATCACAACGTACGCAGCCATCTTCCAGGAGCTTACCTACCCTTTTTGAAGCCCGAGCACTGGCAGTGCCAACTGGTAATCCCTCAGCTCCTGCCAATCTGTCTGCTCTAGAGCCAACGAGCAGCACCGATTTTATGCAACTTGAAGCAGTGTCTGCCGCCATAGGAAGTACTTTCAGCTTTACACCAGCCTCTGCATCTCCAGCTTCAGTACATTATGGAAGCCCCGGCGGCAACCTGCACATTCTTCCAGGCTCTGCTGCTATGCCCTGTATGCTGCAACAACAACAACAACAACAACAACAACAACAACAACAACAACAACAACAACTGCGTGTGTGCAGCCCCGTCGATCAGATGGCTTATCAGCACGTTGTGGGAACTGCCCAGGATGCAGGTGGTGCAGCAGCGACGGCGTTCCAGCACATGGCGGCCATGCCGACGAGTCTGCAGTGGCAGCGAACGGGCAGCGCAAGCGCTGCCATTTCTCACGCCCCATCACTCCCAGTGCTCGCGCCAACCACTTTGGAAGCTGTGGATGTCTTCTCCACTATCCTGTACCGAGAACCCATGCTTACAATGCCCCAAGGTGGTCCCTTGCCACCAGCTGTGCGCACCGCTTCCCCAAGGCCAGCACAGCCAGCAGCACAGCCACCGGTCCTGGCCCAGACTGCCAACCATGGCGTGGCTGGACAGTATCCCCCTGACCGCGCCATTGCCTTGCTCTCTGCACCGGGTCGTGCAGCTATTGATCAGCCCGGCCAACCAGCTGACAAGCCTCCTTTCTGGCACGTTGTTGCCAATTTCGATGCCGTTCCAACGCCCCCTGGTGGAGGGGAGGCAGCAGGGATTCGATTGAAAGGTAGTGTGCTCTGTGGTCCAGGCACGCCAGACGTCTCTGCCCCCAACACCAGGGATGCTTCGATGGATGCCAGCCCTGCGTCCTGCCTTGGCAATGGGCCACGCAGCACAACAGCAGGCAACCACAATAGTGCTGGTGGCCGGACAGGGGGTGGCTTGGACTCAACTCCATGTCCTACGCATCTCGAGCCAGGTTGGTACAAATGCGCGACAAGTCATATGGCCACAGGACATATGCCGACATAAGTACGCACACTGCTCTGAAGCGGCCTGCCGCAGGTCCTCTATTGATTCAGTTCCCCTGTTCAAGTTTGTATTCGGGAGATATGTGCATGCATTCCCCACCCGCAGTAATTTGGACAAATTCACAGTATTGCAGTTACTAAGGCAGTTGAGCTCAATCAATCATTGAATCAGAAACGGAAGCACATGGTCCCTCCCGAATCTGCAGATACACTGCTGGAGGCAGTTGAGGCAGCAGACGTCAACAACGCGGAATTGCGCGCTGCGATTGTGTGGCCAGTCAAGCAAAGCCATGCAGCAGGACGACAACCTGTGGATACGCGCAGTACATTGACCACAGCGTTCCAGCACTTGGCTCTGGGCTCGTGGTGGTATCAGTGCCACGCCTCTCGATCCCTGTCAGTACCACCTGATGCGCGCTGCTCGCCTCGCGACACGGGATCCCTGGCTGGTGGCAAACCGTCGCCCGAGCGCCAGGCTAGCGACCCCAGCGAGAATCGCATTGCAAAGACCAAAGCTGTCTGCAAGCCCACAGCCTTTGCTTCACCAGGCATTGGCGTTAGCGCCACAGCTAGTCCAGGGCAAGGGACGAGCCAGCACGTGCGCCGTCGTTGTAAGAGCGTCGCGGGCGAAATGGTGATGCATCGCGATGTCACGCACGTCAATCACTGCGCGCTAGCTCCACGGGTTTTGCTGGGTTCGATCCTTCTGATGATTCTTATGGCGCTGGTGCTTGGGATCGCTCGCATGGGCGGCGACAGGTGCGTGTTGCCAGGATTGTCTGATGATAGCTTGCTTAGACCTATGGCCATGTCTGCTCTGGCCATGACGCGTGAGCAGTGGCCTTGCGCAGCATGCCTACATTCTAATTAGCTGCACAGGTCCGTGTGCGGGTCCGAGTAAGCCGATGCCTGCCTTTATCGACCTGTGAAGCGTTGCCAGTATGCCCTGTCCTTCGACACCGAAGCGACCATGCCAACGCATCGTTAATGCAGGTTCATGTCGGTGCATCGCGTGCGTTAGTTTCTTTCTTGCCTGTGGCTGCAGGTGGTGGGTAGACAGTTGCATAGTGTCCGTGATGCCAGTGTGGTGCTGGTGGGCAATCGCGTTAACTACACTTTGGATGGCACATGCCTTGCCCAGCATCTTCGGTCGGGCTCTGACACCCTGCATTAACGTATGCAGCTCAGGTGAATCATGCGAGTTTTGAGCCGCGGTGAAGGGAAGGGCGCTGTTGTTCTGCGTTGCGCTGTGATGGGCAAAGCCATCCTGGTGCTGCTGCCTACTGGTGTTGCTGGATTTGGGCATCAAGCGCTTGCAAAGTTTTACATGCGGTTGTGACACATGGAAGCACGCACTTGACAGGCCTACATGACTTGCGAGACAGTTTGTGCATGATTTGTTGCTCAATGCACCTGTGCTGCCTGCTGTGCAGATGTGCCGGCCTGCCTGGCACTGTTCCTTGGGCGGCATGGTAGCAGAGGCACCCCCTCCATCTGCTCTGCAACAAGCGACGCACTTCTGCCCTTGTACGGCCCTGGGCTGCTGTTCTTACTCACTGCAGCTATGGCTCTGGCATGGCCTGCCATTTGCCAGGTAAGGCGCATCGTTGGCTTAGGAAGCTGGCCTTGCTCAGCACAAAGTCATCAGCAGCAGTTGCTTTTACATGCACGCATTACCAGCCACGCCACAATGCATTAGGCAGGGCATCTGGACATTTTTTGCTTGCAACGTTCATAGACTGTTATGCGAGTTGCGTTGTTGGCTGCTCACAAAACATAGCAGCTTTCCTGCTGTAAATACATACAAATAATTTTGCAGGCCACTGCTCCCACACACATCAAACCTTGCTGTCTGTTGCTTGCAGGTTCTTACCCAGCCCCGGCCTGTGTCGCATAGCGGGCGTGTGTCAGTGCTCACCGTCCTGGCTGTGTGTGGGGCGCTGCAGCCTTCCTGCCTCAACCAAGGGCCGACACATGATTCAAGCAACCATGCACAAGCAGGTTGAGTGGTGGGCGAGTGGCACGCCACAGGATCCTCACTGGCGATGCATGCAGGCATTCTCCAAATCAGGGCACAAGCAACCATCCATAGACGTGCTTAGTACTGGCCCGGGCGGCCTGCCTGGGGTGGTCACTGCGCGTGCATCGCATGCAAGCCATGCATGCAAGGTGTTGCAAGTATGCAAGCTATACGCTAGCTTGTGATTGGACCCTGGCTTCTGAGTGAACGCCGTCGGTATGAGCGCATGGAACTGGGGTGTGTCACTGTGGCTGACTGGCCTTGCCTGACTCACTGTCATGGAATACTGGTGTGTGTTCAGAGAGCACTGCCAATACTGGAGAGCAAACAGTTGGCACACAACACAGCAAATGCTTACATGGTCGGTCAGCTGTTCTGGGACAATTTGTGAATGGTGCCATGGGACTCAACTCAAACATAAAGGATTGTTATCGGCAGTTGGCCCGCATGAAGCAGTTCAATCTGCAAGTGCGTGAGCATCATGGCAAAGCTCGTGCTATACAAGCCAGCCGCCAGAGGACGGAGGCAGCCATTGCAATACAAAGGGCATGGCGTGCCAAGCATTTGACTTTCACACATGCTCATGCGTCATCCATGGAGGGGGTAGTCAGCAATCATAAGTTTGCATTCGGCACCTACGACAAGAGCCTGGATGATATGACACGCAACATGTGTGCTGCCTCTGCATCATATAATGATCAAATGGTTGATCTGATGGCTGTTTGCACTGCAAGAGATTCCACAATGGCCTCTGACCCACAGTCAGAAAACTTTTTGCTGTGAGGGCCAGGAAAGCGGGGGCGAGCGGAGAACGTCAGGTGTTGCAATGGGGTGCTAATTATTGTGCGAGGGGTTGCTCTGAATTTGTGGCAGTACACAGTACTGTGATGGTACCCGTAGCGCAGCGTAAAATTGTGGTGTGTTGATTTTGACATGATACTTTTGAAACGATGTCTCGAGTTGAGGGTGGACGGGGAAGGGGTCATCCTGTCCTGTTCTGTCCTGGTGGGTTTTCCACAAGATAGCGTGTTGGGATGGAAGTGTTTATGGTGTGCTTTCCTACAGAGGCATGCCATTTTCCTTTTTGTTCTGGGCTTGCCCATGGGCTTTGTGCGCCATCACAGGCTGCTGCGGCCATTGGTATGCCGTCAATTGGCACCATTTTGCCTCGTCTTGATCAAATGACGTAATTTAGAACTGTGTGCACTGGCGATATGGTTCACATGCACGAGCTTGCGACAAGAACGGGTTGTGCTATGGGAGCGCAGCAACATGGTTATGGATATCTTGTACTGTGAGAGCGCCGCAGTGACACAGAAAAAGCGAGTGGCAAGCCAGTGCATGACTGCGTGAAGACCGCATGTAGGAAATGGAGCGTGCATGGGTGGCCGGCATGGCATGGGATGGAGGCACAGGGGTGGGTCTTCTGGTCGTTTTGGCGAGCTGTCAAGCAAATTCAAGACTCACTGATATATGCCGCACCTTCTTCACACATGCACGCACAGTGCTCCACTTGATGGCGCTTCTCTCCTAGTTTGTAGAACATAAGAGATGTTTGCTGGGACGATCCCAAGAATGCTACTCGAACCAGTGTGGCAACGGTAACCAGGATGATTTCTGTGTGCCAGTCGGTTATGCTGGTATTAGGCCTTGATCCAAGACCCTGTACTTTGCCACGGATTCCATTGCCACACTGGTTCCAGTGGCGTTCTGGCAAACATTTTTGTTGTTGTTGTTGTTGTCCGGTACGTGTTCAAACACTTGTTGAGCGAGGAGCGGAACCACTTGAGCAAATGTCAGTTGATCTGGTTCAAGCTATAATCTGAGAAAGGTGAGCGCTCCAGCAAATTACACCAGCTTGCGTGCATGGAAAAACATGTGACTGAGATGTTTTGGCGATGTATGGTGAGCACGCCTGTAAGCCTCATGGGTGTGCGCCTCTGAACGACTTGTTTCCCATGCCAACCTGTTGAGTGAACCTGAGGTAGCCTTCTGTTAATTAGCACTTGGGTGGGTCAGAAAGGAAGGTTTTGCGAGTTATATTCACAACGTTTTCATTGTGCTCGCTATCACTATCCTTTTGCATGCACGTTGCTCAAAGAGAGAAATTGAGTGCCAAGAGCTGGAATTGTTGCTTGGCCCCACTGTTGATGTTGCGTCGTTGGAAACGCAAGCTTGTGGACGTCCTGGACAATAATGATTGCCAAGGGCAGCAACTGTCAAGGGCTGTGCTGTGTAAATGTGGCGACACTGCAGGCCCAACGTTTGATCAGTGCAACTGTTTTGAAAACGGGCACTACTTGGCACATCACTCATTGCAGCGCTTTTGACAGCCGATGTCATGCTGGCTTGCATACCATCCCAGGTGTACAATAATAGGAAGCCCACACGTTTCCCCCATGGCCAAAGAGGAGGTGTGCACGGGCGTATAATATGGTGGGTTGGGGACATGGTGGTGTGGGTAAATCACGTGCCATTCAGGCCGTGCACTCCTTCACTCTGATGTCTCGTCACCCCTCAACAGACCGCAGCATCGTCCTTACACTACCACTGAGCCTACGTTGACGCCCATGCCAGTCTTCCAACATTTGATAGTTATGAGCCTGGTCGGGGCACGGCCCAACTCAACTCATGGCTAATGCACACCTGATGGTATTATGGATAATCATCAGTCAGATGGACAGGCAGAAAGACAGCTTACCACATCCAAGGTTCATTCCAACCAGATCACGTCCGTGCATTAGCAACTGGGCCACTCAATGAACATGAATTGAATGAACATGAATTGCAGGCAGCTGGGCATGTGCATTGCACGTTTCTACAGGCCCGACCAGCAGCGAAGAACGCCTGCCATCCCTGCCCCGAGAGATTTCCAGCTCAGCCAGAGTGCTTCCCGTGCTGCGTTGCACAGCAATCATGGATTCGTGGCAACAAGCCATGGCAGCAGATGAAGGGATATCAACAAGCAGTGTCTTAGAAATAACCCATGCCAACCAACCACACGTGACAACCACCGTTGCGAAACATAATGCCGACATCCGTCTCTGCGTCTGGGACGTCTAGGACCTGACGAGCAGGTCACTGGAAGCCTCTGCTTGGAGTTTGGCCATTCAGGTGAGCTTGGCAGCAGTGGTCGCATTGAGCGGGGCGGGACATTCGACGGCTGCACAAGCGCATTCGAGATGAGCACATTTCAAGAACAAAGGTCAGCATGCTCTAATCCAGTTTTTGGCGAACTGACTTTGCGAACAGGTCGCGGAAAGACCGTCCGACGACTGCATTTCGTGTGTGATGAACTTCTATGCCTTGCAGCTTGTCAACAGTCCCTCCTCGTTCGGTCTAACAAGCTGGCTGCTTGTTGGATTGGTCCGTACGTGCAGATGCAACGTTCCCGTTCCGTGCATCAGCACGACCTGTGCGACGAGCGAGAACATCAACCAGCAAGGCTACTTTGCTGACAGCCGGAGAGCACAGGGTTACTTTGGACTGCGCTTGCAAAGCTGACATTAAAGCCAGAGTACACCCTGCCATCCAACCAAAGCCTGGTTCATTGGGCAGCAGTTCTGTCAGATGATGGGCCAGAAGCGAAGGTGGCTCGTCTACATCGTGTTAGCGGCCACACTCTGTGGCCTGATAGCAGTTGGCGTAACAGTGGTGCTGCTGCAGGCTCAAGCAGCTCGTAACAGCACATGGCAAAAGGTAACTGGCCCAGACTGAATACCATGTCACATGGCAACTCTGAAGTGCATAACACTACAGCGGTGATCAATGGTGAGTTGATGGTAGCCACTCTACAGGATGCCAAACTCAACGGCTCAGAGACATTGGTGCACTGTCCTGACAAGCCACGAGCTGCAGGGGCTGTTGCCTTCTGCAGGTCTGCATAACTAATGGTGTTGGGCACTTCTCCTATCCTGCCATGCTTCAAGGACTTGTCGCGACATTAAGGAGCTTAAGGAGCTTAAGGAGCTTGTGCTTGACATTATCATAACGACTTGATTGGTACATCATTGCGAAGGTCGTCTGTCTACGCACTCTTCTGAATGCGCAGTCATATTCTGCTGCTTGCAACATGCCTAGAAATTTCACTACGTGCTTGTCACATTCGAGCGCTTTGAACCGAATTCCAAGGGTGAACACGCGCACAAAGCGCTCCTTGCTGTCTGGGGCCAGGAATTGCACTTTATTTGCCTGATGCTTACTGAGCGGAAAGTTTTATCTTGCTTGCAGAATTGACCCGACCGACCCGTCATGTTCATTGCTGCCTGGGGTGCCTGCTGCCTAAGCATATGAACTTGCTTAAGTCATCTGCAAAATCGACCCATGTTGGCTGCATGTTGCAGATGGAGCAAGACGGTGACATATCCGCAACCAACATCGGACAGGCGCTTGAATCCTCCCTGGCATCTATTCAGCTGGGCGTGCCGCGCACAGCCCGCAGACCGAGGGCCGCGGACTTCCTGGCCATCTCCAATGCCACATACGAAGAGTGGTTCTCGCTGGTAAGGGTGTCATGGCCGCATCTGTATGCAAGTCATCACTGATCCTCAGTTCAGCATCAGGCAAATCTGTCCATTCACGCAGAATGTATGGCGGCATGTGGAGGCAGGCTTTGCACGGCCTTAGGCTGGGCTTCTGGACGGGAAACTACCAACCAAACATTTACGGCTCTTACACTCGGAATTAAAATTGATGCCAACCAACGCACAGACACGCGCACACGCACGCACCTGGGATCTCGTTGCTCAAGCACTCACACAAGTTGATGTGCACGCCACTCACAAGACTTTGAGGGTGGGTGGGCCAGGCGACAGGGTAAGAATGGGCGTGACTCAAAGCAAGGCTTTGCTGCATGAATTCAGACCGTGCACCTCTCCGGGATTGCCGCTCTGCAACAGTTCTCACCTCTTGCCTCCCCACCCATATCAAAAGGCTTTTGAACCAGCCCTTACATCTACAACTGGCCACACCCAGTTATTAATTCCTCAGGCCCAGAACAATTCAAATCTAGGTCCCATCATACATTGCGACCAGCGGGTTATAACATCCAACCTGACATTTAACTGTTTTACCTCATTTTACTTCACTTTGTGTTCAAATTGATCATTTGTGTTCTGCAGGCGCCAACTAACTCACCTCAGCAGGTCATGTTTTTGTACGCCGGCCGTCCCCATGTGATTTACCCTATGGACGAGCGAGCTGAGGTCTTTAAGAGCCTGGATACTCTGAACCCGCAGCTTCCCTTCTCTGCTTCTCTCTACAATTACACACTGAGCAGCATGCGAACCGGGAGGGCGGTCCTAGCAGGTGCGTGTGCGGTTTGGGGTAGGTGTGAATTGTTTGTTAGCCTGGTACACATGGACACAGCCGGACAAAGCTAGCTAAATTGCGATAGAATGAGCCTGGGGCAATGCAGTGATTGGCAGAACTAATTAGGGTGACTAGAGGGGCTTCTGGGCTTGTTTGCATGCTGCAGGCTGACATAGGACTGGCCAGGCCTGCACGGCAGCACAATCTGTTCATGCCTTCAAAATCATCAAGCATCAGCACGTGACATTCTGTATTCTTACATTATGTAATCTGACGTATGAATGCGGCAAGATGAACAGCCTTAATGCAGGCAGTACGTGCAACGCACGGAGGCGGCTAGTGTTGCAATTCACTCGTGCGCAGATGTTGCAGACTCTGGCCAGGATGCACTGATGATATTGGCACCAGTGTTTGCGGATGCCGCCAACGCCACAGAAATGTGGGACTGGCCAGCAAATGTCTCAGCAACCGGGTGCTTGACTGGCAAGTTGCCATGCTACAATGCCACAGCTAAAAAGAAATGGTAAGCTGGGTGCTAAGCCGGGTTGGCATTGGCATGCAAAGCATGAACCGCATTAAGGAGCTTGGGAGACGCCACACCATTGTATTTACCGCAGGAAATAATCTTAGATAGTTGAACAGATGGGTGCGACTTCAGCCATTGGAAAACGTGTAGTTTCGTTTCTGGAACCACCGAGCCGAACTGAACGTTCAAGAGGGCGACAGAAAACTCTCGTTTAGCGTATTGCTGCAATCCAAGTTTCATCAAAACCGCTGGGGCATCGCGCCGTTATTGTGTTCCGTAGCTATCTCCGACACCCCGCGCCCACCACCAGTAACCGAGCGCAAACTACCCGGAAAGGGTACCAATCGGGTGATAGAAGTCGTCCAAAGCATCAAGGCAGCACACTAGGGTAGTTTCGTCGTTCAACACTTCAGGCAGACCATGGGCTTTACACAGGCGCTGCAAGCGTGTAACGGAGCACACAGCCTTCAAAGCCGATCCCATGGCATCGCGTACGTCGTAAGCTCAATGGAAAATTGAGCAGCTCAATCCGCGGCCGGGTTGGCAAATTGTGGGCCGCGGAGTTTGCGACAGGTTCTGAGTTCGAGCGACAATGGCTCAATCCGTTGCAGCCCCTTCGCAATGGAATTTACTGTGAGGGGTGTGTAAAACCCCCCTCGTGTTACCCGTGCGCTAGTCAGATGAATATCCAAACGAACAAGGTAAATCCAAAGGTGAGGTATGGTTGTTACATCTGGCTAGCAGACTGGGTCACACATACGCATAGCGACTAGTCACACAGGGAATCAAAGAGGCCCACTGTCATACATCCACAACAATGATACAGAATCCGCGACAGTGCAACGGCAGAATTGTGTTGCGGACCCCTGTTTGGCAACAGTAAACTGGAGTTCCGACGGTTTGACAGACGGTTTCTCCATTGTCGACCCATGCATTTCACACCGTGGTGACGAATTGTGTGTTCCGTCAGGGGCCCTTCGCAGCATATCCAATCCTGGCCTCACGCACAGCTGAGCAACCATCTCTTGAGGCACTTCAAGGTCTGTGAGCGACGCATCCACCCCTGCTGGTGCTGCATTCAGAGGTCTTGGCGTGCCTGCACAGGTGGGGCCAAGTAAGCGTCACCATAGGCCTGAAGCTGCTGGCCGACAGCAGTGCCATGCAGCGACTCAGGTGAGCCCAGGCGGCATTGCATGCACTCTCTCGCCTTGCCTTTTGAATGAGCATTGTCATGCTTCAAGAATTAAGAGACAGCAGGGGCAGCAGCCCGCATTGGACACATAAGTCGCGCACGGCTAGTTCGAATCGACCCTGCATCAGACTGGCTGCGGCTTCCATTCGGCGCGGAAACGCTGCACTGCTCAAATGTCCGGCGGGTTTGTGCGGGTTGCCACTGGCGTATGCCCGAGCGATCAGTGATCCCAGTGCCCCGATGCTGCCGCCTGCATGGCACGCGCAGGACGCTGGACTATGGTTATTCGGTCGAAGTGGTGGTCGCGAATGAAGTGGGTGCACCGCAGTACAGTCGGCAGCTGTACAGCAACATGGACCAAGTGACCTGCCTCTCATCCCAGGCACGATCAGTCTACGACAGACTAGATCTGGGACTTCAGGTGACTGAACCCGGATTACACTATGCAACTTGCCTTGTGCATCAACTGTTGCACAACTGTGATGACCTACTGAGATCTGGTGCAGCCAGTAACTTGCCAAACATGCAGGCAAGCAGGATGGCCTGAAAAGAAAGAAGCGGCCACCCAAGAGAGAAGTGACATAACGGTCTGATGACTGTGTTGTCCCTGTGTCTGGATTGTTTGTGGTGTCAATACCAGACCTCTGCTCTCTTGATGTCAAGCTTATGCCTCGCGATGCCAAGTTCATGCCAACGCACCCGACCCAACCGCTTCCTTCTGTCGCGCATCCTTTACGCATGCGTTCAGAATTCACTCCCTCACAATCATCAACCATATTCCTAATGATGAAGATTTGCATTGGATCCACGAAACACACTGAGTTGGTTACAAGCACGTCTGCCGTCATGGCTTTCATGCGTACAAATTGCGTCATGGCTTTCAGGGCTTGTATGCTATTTCCACGCTGCAGGCTGTGGTTAACCTCTGTGCCACCAGTGACTGGGAGGTCAGCTGGAAGATCCCGGTGTTGGTCGTCGTGGTGGTGGTGCCCGTGGCGCTGATGACGCTCATTCTGTTCACCGTGCTGACATGGTGCGTGGGGGCGCAATGCCACAATTTGAAGGGAGGGGGGTGCATGTGCGGTGGTCTGTCTGACGTCTTCTATTGCCTGTCATGAGGGCGTGCAGACTATACATGGCCCCATGCACACCTTTCACAATGATGGCGATCAGCCTGGAGGCGGGAAACTCTGGAAACCAGCACAGTCAAGTCAATTTGTCTTTTTTTTTCTGAGACACCTGGTTTAGTCTAGGGAGGCTGAGGCGTCCTGTCAGAGTGCCCACGTGATTGAACTGGCACCCGATGGATCTGCATAGGGCAAGTGGATTGTCATGCCAGTGTAATTGTGTCATCACAACAGGCACTGCCATCACAACAGGCACTGCATCGCGCCGGGGAAGTCAGGCTTGCCTTGCCGCGCTGTGAAGTGCTTCAACGAGGAACCCTGCATGGCCCCTTGCCATGGTTCATGCAGGATGCGTCACAGCGAGCTGATGCAGTCCCTCCTGAGCCCGGATGCCATAAAGCACCTCACTCATCACATGCCCACTGGCGGAAATACGGGGGAGAAAACCGAAGGTCCGTTTCTGCGCCTTTGCATTGCCCCAGCACAGGACACAGCAGCCGCGCCTGTATCTTGCATGTTCCCAGCCTGCTCAGCATGCAACTGTGCAACAGTGTTGTTAGCTGCACGTACAACAATTTTGATGGGTATCCAGTTGGCCTGAAGGGCATTGGCTTCTGAGGCGACACATAGCTTTGATGTCAGTCGGATTGAGCTGCACACAGTTGAAGCTTTGCTTTGTTGCCGCAGATCAATTGTTTGGCTTGTCAGCATGTCCTAGGGCATCTTTCTCTACCCTCACAGCCTCAATGCTGCGAGCACATACTGACCCATACACAGCATGGTTACGAGGCTTCCGATGCCTACTGCACGCTGTCAAACATTTCCTATGAGCGCCCTTGCTGGAGCCCCACTGACATAGATTGGTTTGCTCGCCAGCTCGATTAGATTTGTGGCATCTCTGGGACCAGGACCTGCAGGAGCAGGACAGCAGCCTGCTTGGCTTCAGCATCAGCAGGAGCCAGAGCAAGAAGTGGTTACTAGCCTTTGGCGGGAATACTGCATATGTGGAGTTTACGCCAGTGGAGACGCCGAGGGCGCACGGCAAGACGCAGTACATCCCTTTGCTTTGTGCGCATCGACACTGATTGACCGGCTGGTGTCAAAGGCAACAACCATTGTCTTGCGCAGGTACCCCGGCTGAGAAACTGACTGCCATGCTTGACGATTTTCTCGTGGGCAAGGTGCCAGCTGCCCAGGACGTTGTGGAGATGTTGGGAGTGCTGAAACGGCCTGCGAACCTGTTCGTACCGAAGGATCTGGAAGACCAAGTGCGCCAGGCGGCAAACATGGACGTGAGTGCGCCTATCGCATTGAAACGCATCTCGGCGCTGATGCACGCTCTTCCTGTCACGCGATGCAGCGCACATACATCACACGACCGGGTAGTACTTCCTTGGCAGACGTTCAGGGGTCAGGATGGATTGATGAGGCAAGAGCAGGAGTATGCAGGGGCTCTTTGCGCTCCTCCGTCTTCGTCGCTGGTGTTGGGATTGCATTTGCTGGACAAGGACGGGGCACTGACAGCAAAGAATAGGCGCGACTTGCTTGCAAGTATTTCTCGCATAAGAGACCAGGCCGCGCATACAAAGTTGTTTTGTTTTGGTTGCGTGCAGGGAGAGGTGGCTCGGGCACTCATGGCCGCTCTGGTTGAGCCCGCCGCTGATCGGGCCCCGCTAGTGTCACAAGATTCGCAAATGATTAGCAGTGTAAGTAACTTGGCGAGTCCAAGCCGGAGCATGGGGGCGGACCTGGCCACACATCTGCTGTCGGGGCGTCTAGTGCTGGACGCGATTGAAGAAAAAAGCGGGGACGAGCTGTTTGAGGTTCTCAAGAGCATCACCGGATTGCTGTCAGTCGCCGGATCAAGAGGTGAGACGTCTGACAGCACAGCACGGCAGCTTTGTATGCCGCCTCTTGTTGATGATGAGAGGCTAACGGCCACAAAGCGTCATCGGTGACAACCGACAAAAAATAAATGCCGTCTTATGGAACAGCCAAAGGCTGAAGCCTTTGAACGCAGTGCGAATGTTTGCGAATGAATACTTACGGCATAAAGACAACAGTCCCGTGAGCTGCTTCGCAGGCGATATCTTGGCAACTGCTGCCAGCGAAGCAGCATTGCCTTTGGAGCACAACTCCGGCGAGTGCATGCTCGATGCATTCAACATTGGTTCGGGCGGATCTAGGGTCGAGGTTGCCAATGCAAGCCGAGGAGGTCGCAACAAGCAGAAGATGGTATTTTGCGAGGTGCGGCATACTCTGTGCGTAGGGGTATCTAGGTCGCTCGCAAACTGCTGAACAGCAGTCCAACAGCTGGCATCGACGCTGGAGATGGGCCGTCCTGAAGCCAGCTTCATCCAACCCTGGACCTTGACTTGGATGACAACTGGCATCTGGTTATGAGGTTCTTGAGGAAGCCGGGCCAACCTGGAACGCTGCAGGCTGCAAATTCGTCTTTTGTGACTGGCGCCCTCGAGTAACTGAGATGCTGAGAATCTCATGCTGGCGTTTGTAAGTCCACTTGGCGTTGTGCAGGTCTCTTATGAAGAGGAGGATGTATGCATGACCACCTTCAACAACGGCGAGTTCATATTAGCTGGCAACAGCCCACAGATCTCGCCGGTTCTGCAGGTGCGGACAGCCTTCAGCCAAGTATGCATGCGGCTATTTTGTATGAGCCACAAGCATCAAGCCATCAGTTTTGTGTTGCTTTGATGAGCAGCTTCAACTACCATCCCAGCACAGCCAACACATGAAAGCATGCAGTGTAAAGGCATGGCACAACAAGTGATGGGGCACGGTTGCATTGTGCCTGCAACCCCTTGGTCGTGTGCACACCGACTGAACAAACAAGGGCAAGAGCAGTCGCAAGCCCCGCAACACAACCTAATCTGCCCGCTGGTGTCTCCTATACTTGTGGCAATGAGTCGGCCTGCACACCATCTGGCAGAAGCAGTCACGCACTGACTTATCCTGCCCGCTGGTGTCCACTTCACTGGTGCAGCTGGAGCGTGTGCTGACGCTGGCCGTCACTCTGGATGGTGAATTCGATGTGTGGACGCTGCACGACGCCGCGCTCGGCCACCCGCTGTCGGCACTAGGGTTCTACGTGTTTCACCAGTCGGGAGTGATGCAGGAGCTGGGCATCAGCAGCGCCAAACTGGTCTCGTGAGTCAAGCAAGGAGGCGTTGTGTGCCATTCGCCGCATCTTGCAAGACTGGCATTGGTCCAGATCTTAATCCTCAATCAGGTTCATGCTTCCATTGGTCCTTTCGCACGGAAAACAGGGGCAACAAACAATGGTAAACTCTGCCTGGTGAATGCCCTCAAAGTTGGAGTTGCTGGACAAAGATCATTCCCAACTACCAAAACCTTGGTCGAGAGCAGTGCCTTTACACAGTCCTTTCCAACGTCCCTGCTTGCGCTTGCCAAGACCCTTGTCTTGTGAAATACTCCCACTGGCACGGCCTGTCATCTGTGTGCATTGCCCCCCCTCCCCCTTCCCCCCGTCTCCCGCCTGGTCTCCCTGGTTCACACTGCTCTCTTCCCTCCCATCTTCAACTTTGCAGCACCTGGGTTTGTGGTTTCATCCTAGATTGCAGCCTGTGTGCATGACCTCCCCCCCTTCCCAGGTTCCTGAGGGCCGTTGAGTCGGGCTACCAGGACAATCCGTACCACAACCGCACCCACGCAGCCGACGTGCTGCAGAGCATCCACGCGCTGCTGCACACTGGGGCTATGCGCGGGAAGTACGCGGACAGCTTCACCACAGCTGCCTGCTACCTGGCTGCGGTCAGTGCAAGTTTGAGCAATACCACGGCCTGTCACCCTCCGGCGTCAGATCAGTTTCTGCGGAAGTCTCAGTAGTGATTCCGCTGTTTGAGGCTCATTTCTTCTGGCCTTATGCAGCTTGTATGTTCATCGCGTATTCACCGGATTGACAAAAAGCCGCGTGCACAGGCACCTCGTGCTCTGGTTCAGTTGCTGTGGTTGGCAACTGATAGACGTAGGACGCGGTGCCCTTGCAAGACAGGGCTGCCCCAGTTCGTATAAGCCTACACACTATGGGTTTGGCAGGTGGGCAGGCTAGAGTGGTCATGGTCACGAGCTCGACTGCTGTTGAGCATTGCTCTTGCGACTGCAGGTGATGCATGACCACGACCACCAGGGAGTGACCAATGACTACCTTGTCACCACTCGCCATGAGCTGGCCATCGTCTACAACGACCGCAGCCCACATGAAAACCACCACTGCGCGTCGGGCTTTAAACTGCTGAGCATGCCGCAGCACAACTTCCTCAGCCATATGCCTGGGGTGAGCATTATGACTGCACTCAATGGAAGGCGTGCTTTGGGTGCGATTCAGACCGGCATAAGAGCGTTGAAATCTTGGCCTACCCTTTCCTTTGTGTTCTTCTCCTGACGTAGTGGCGGGACTAAGCAGGTGGCAAGCTGCCTGCTACTGAGTTGTTTGGGTAACTGCTTACAAGCGTCTCCGTTTGCATGTTGCTCTGATGGTATGACACATAAAGTTTTGTGCGTCAATCCGAGGCTTGCCCTGCACGCACCACTACTTGTCCATCATCATCATCATCATCATCATTACATGGTTCTCCATGCTTTGAAACCACTGTACTGCAGCTAGGCACAATCTCTGCAAGAATTACGCTCCTTGTTGATGTCATGCGTTTTCAACAAATTGGTGTCATGTGTGTGTGCAGGCCGAATGGGCCCGTATGCGCAAGCTGGTCATTGACCTGGTGCTGGCTACTGACGTGAGTGGGGAGGGGTGGAGGGCAAATTCGGCTTGTTTTTCTTAGTCAGAGGGGTTCATGGTCAAGGAGATTGCTCCACCTTCGTCGGCCATCAAGAGCTGGTCAAAATCTGACCACTCCCCGGTTATCATGGATTGGTCAGATTTCGACCTGCACTTGATGGCACAGTGGTGGAAGTGCTCTATTGTGCCACGTGTCGGGTTGCGAGACGAAGCATGTGTACGGGGATTTACCAGAGAATCTTGTGCATATCTTATGATAAGGCCCATTGCATTCGATCTCTAAACTTCAGATTGTGTTGGGCAAGTCGGTTGCCGTTGTGTTTGGTGTTGCTGCTGTCCTGTGCTGCTGCGCTTCTGACTCCATTTTCCTCTCGTGTGCTGCTTGCATTGCAGATGAAGCAAGTGAGTGCAGGACTGGACGCCATGGGCAATGGGTATGCATGGCCCTGCCACAGCGGTGTGCAGCAGTATGCACACTTGCCTTGATCAAAAGTCACCATGGCGTTGCATTGATGTGCAGCAGCACTCAGCATTGCATTGATCACAGAGCCACAGGGTTGTCAGCCAGAGTTGAGTCATCGAGTGATACCCAAAGCACCTGCAGCAGCTCGAGTGGCTTTCATGAGGGGCGCTCTTCCAATCGTCGACACATGCACGCCTTTATAGCCTGGCACAACACACACACACACACACACACACACACACAGCTCCATTCACAAGCGGTCTCAAGCACGCTGTTCAGTTCCATACTATTCTCCAGCAAACTTCTTGCCAACTTCTGTTGTCGTTTTTGTGCTGCAACAGCACTTTGCCGTCAACGGTGCGTTCAGCAGCGTGCACCGGCTCTCCACAGCGTCAGCGGTGAATAAAATAACACAGCGCTCCATGGGCCATTCCAGCAGCCAGGTCAGCGGGGTGAACAGCCAAGCGACCATTAGGTTCGTACCGTCCCCCACAGCGACGACGCCTGAGACGCCTTCCAACAAGACGTGAGTGAGGGTTGACGAAAACCTTCGTTTATGCTGTGCGTGAAGAGGTGCGATTGTGCAAGTACTGAGTTCTGAATGGATTAAGATGTTGGTCGAAGTCTTCGTGTGTTTGCAGGTCCGTTCAAAACCTGCAAACGCAGCGCACGCATGTCATTTCCACGGCGGGCAGCACTTTGAGCCCCGTGTCGGAAGGGCTTCCGCTGTGCCGTTCAGCAGATGGACAAGATGGCCGGCTGAGCGGCAGCCCCACGCGCCCTGGCCGCACTCCCGTGTTCTCCCAGGCTGATGCCTTCACGCTGCGGAGTGCGGCGTTTGCATTGCCAACGCCCAAACACGAAACGTTGGCCGTCAACTCTTTTGTGGTGGACACGCCAGCCCCATTGGACGAGGCAGAGAGGCTGCTGAGTTTGCAGGTAGGCGATTAATGACTGAATCAGGGGTGAGTGCATAACCATGAGAAACGGATGGGCGGTGCGCATTTGCTCAGGACCTGGGACTCTCTGCCGGCCGCGCTTCACTTTTCTGCGCAATAGCTGTGTGGTTCGTAAGGATGAAGCACGATTGTCTGCTGAAGCCATGTGCAATGGGGACATCTGCGCCTGCGCGACTGACTCGTTTCAAATACCTCTGGCTGCATCGCAGATGATGCTCAAATGTGCCGATCTGGGCCACATCTCAACCAACATCGACGTGCATCTCAAGTGCGTTCTCAGATGCAATTTCTAGTTGCTGCTGTCTTGGCTATCCAATGTCTTTGCACGGTGTGCAGTTGACGGCCAGCCGTGCCCGACAACTACATGTTTGTCATCACAGCAGAGTTTACCAGAAGATACAACATGTGAATGGTCATGGCAAGCTGTGATGGCATCGCAAACCAAACAGCCGACAGTGCACATCGCAGCAGAAAAGTAGAAAGCTAGTTGGCACTACACACTTGAGCGCAAGCGCATAACAAATAAACCCCTTATTTGTGTACTGCCATGGCTGGTGCCCAACTGGGTGTGTTGGTGCTTGCATATAGGTGGGTGTCAGCACTTCAGGAGGAGATGTTCCAGCAAGTGAGTGACCAGGTGTTCAGGCCAATCCAGCCATCCAGCCAGTCAGCCGACCAGCCAGTCAGCCATCCAACCAGCCGGCAACATATAATCATTGGAGTTTTACCAGCCAAGAGAGGCCACGACTTGCTTGAACTGTGAGATCCCAATTGCGTGGAAAGGAAGGAGTCCTGATTGGGTTTGCCCACGTTTAGTGCGAGGACCGCTCGCAAATCAGTTAATCAGCAAGCCTGCAAATCAGTTCGCCATGGCACTCTGGCCCAATGCTCAGCATCCGGCATGCTTGGTGATGGTGTTTGCAGGGTGACAAGGAGCGTGCACAGGGGCTGCCATGCTCGCCCCTGTGCGACCGGAATGGTATGGGCATTACCAGGTCACAGACGGGCTTTTTTGAGGTGGGTGTCGGGTCAAGTAGAGTGGTCCACTCTTGAGCTTCAGAAGTTTGTAAACCTCAAGGAATCTGTGGTCGAATAGAGGACCTAGAGCCACAGAACTGCTCAGCAGCATTTGTGCTGCATCAGTGGTGGGAGACAGCATGGCATTGCGTGCACACAATCTCGGAATTCGATTCCCCACGTCAGCTTGGGATTGCCAAGTAGGTCGTTACTATGCCGTTGCTGGTATTGGTCGCAGGTGGTGGTGCTTCCCTTGCTGTCCAACTTCACCACCCGCTTCCCTGCCAGCGCATCCATCCTCCGGGCCGCGGCGTCAAACTACAGCTACTGGCGTGCACAGGTGGAGGCACGCACGTCCATGTCTTCGAGCGCCAGAACGTAGGCATGCACAGCTTGGGACCTTGTGATGGTATACCATGGAGGTCTGCCGTGACCGCAATGATTGTTGGAGTGCAGTGGACCGTGCAATGGCTTCCACATCCTGCTTCAGTGTGTCAGAGGCCATCTGGGTGCATGCCAGCTACCAAGAGCAAACTTCCGCTGGCAGCACATGTCGGGGAACGGCTACAGCAGGAGCACTCCATGCCACCCTGGCAAAGGTGGCTCTGGATGTGCCTGTGGGGGCCAGGGAGGGGTCTTCTCACATCTGTATTGTCACACAAGTGGAACAGAAGGAACGGCAGCGCCTGCGCACAGCCTCTGCTAGGCAACGTGAGGACAGGTGAATGACAAGTGTCGCCAGGGCAGCACTCGATTCTTGGTTCTTGCGTTTTGGGAGGAGAAGGTGGTGCTGTTCAACGCAGAATTCAACGCAGAATTGGGGCTGCAAAGGTCCATCAAGCAACGGACAGACAGTTGGTACTGGTCCAAGATCAGGACCGGCAGGTCAGGCCTCCCAGCAAGAGGTGAGATAAGTGAGCGGTTTTCTTTGCTGTTGTGCTCAACGGAAGTGCTTGAAGGCAGGTCTCCTAAAGAATTTCAGACCACACCGGCAGACCGCACGGCTGTGTTGGCTAGTGAGTGGCCAGTGCGTGTCAGCCCGTCAGACAGAGGTACCTTGGGTCTGCAGAGGTGCGGATCAGATGGTCAGCAAGGCTGAGAAGCTGAGGAGCAAGTTTGAGGAGAGATGGTCAGCTGCTGAGTTCCCGAGTTGGCTCAGGTGCATGTGCTGCGATTTGCGCAAGGACCATGACAATGAAGAGCAGGCAACGCTATTCTGGGAATTAGGGAGACAGGGAGGCGAAATCGCAAGAGGAAACGGAGGGAACTACTGAATTCACAAACGGCTGGCATCAAGTCGACTTTGGACTGCATTCATGTTGGATTGGACGTCACACGACTGTCTGCAGATGGGCATCGGACTGATTGGAAGTCACTGCTCGGCTTCGCTGCATAAGGCTGCATAGGAGCACTGTTGCATGCAGCGGTTTGTGGTTAGGCGTGCAACACTCGTCACGTGGCTCATGTACTGGACAGTTTCTGACCGTCATCATAACCTTGGCATGAAATTTCTTCTTTTAGTTTCCGAATCACAAGAAGCTGAGCTCTCTTTTCCACGCTCGGCTTCACACTCAGTGATAGGCATCATGGACTGCGTTCTTTTAGATTGCTATTGCATCAAGCACACGCACATGGCTCCGCGCCACGCTGCCTGCTTAAGACTGTACTTCTCGGCCTTTTAGAGAACGCAATACTCTAGGTCAACTGTGCATAAACACAGTCTGCTCTGTCCTGAATCGCACTGCTGCATGGCAGATGCCTAGCTAGGTTGATGCGTCAAGGGTTGTGTGATGATTGGGGCGAGTATTGCCGGAATTTCCTCCAGGGTAGGGCAAAACGACTAGTTCTCCACATGCCCGCACGTGCTCAAAACCATTCATTGGTTGTTTAGTGTGAGCAGGTTTGCCTTTTGAAGAGCAACTCACAGTTATGGGGTTGTAGTCTTTTCCGTCGCAAAAGCTGTACCTTTTCAGCTTTTCATAGGCGCCTACCAATGTTGTTTTGGATCAGGCGAGCACTCGCCATGACCCTGGCTTCCATGTATTATGTATGCATGTGTACTGCATGCGTATGCTGTATACCTGCGCCAAGCAACGGCAATGGGATTTCACGGATGGGAAGCAAGGCCTTGGACAGCGCCTGGTGCCCCTTATCATGTTCTGATTGGGCGTTGGAGGCCAAGCCCCGGTGAATGGTGTCTCGCACATGTCGACACAAGCATGCTTCCCATCAGCCTCTCGTTCCACAACTGGAGATCAATCACTCATGGCTTCATTGGCAAGGTTTTCACAGAATGGGATGGAACCGAGTTGTACACCAGCATGTCGTGTTTAGTGGTGTTGAGGATCTGCATGCTGCATCAGTTCGCCTTCGGAGGCATTGCTTGAAGGCATGCCTATTGCCTATGGTGTCTCAGCTGGTCAGAAGCTGACTGACGTGTTGTTGAGTTCAAATAATGAATGCAAGGTGGACGTGAATGGTTATTTGAATGCAAGGTTCCCACGTGTGTAAGAGGTGTACCAATGTTTTGCGTCTGCACAGTGCTTGTGCTGGGACAGCCGCCTCAAAAGCATAACCGTGCTACTGGTAGCTCATCAACCCTCCTGACGTCCTGCGTGTTGATTGATCAGCGTCTGTTGACAGTCAAGAGCGCCCCAGTATAATGCTGGACCGTAATTATTGCGTTGCTGCTCTGTGTTTGGTTTGTTGGCCTCACGTGGTCAGAGAAGACAGCATGTGAGTACTGCTTAGGATTTTTAGGACTTTTTCCTTAACGCAGCTCTGACCAGCGCTTGTGGGTGCCAGTACACGAAGCGGAGCTCCACAGCCACACAGCAGCTGACCGAAGTTAAGCAGCAGCCGACCTGAGACGTGACCTTACAAGAGGCTGTGCATGTAACTTCGCATGTAACCTTTGCGAAACATAATGCCGACATCCGTCTCTGCGTCTGGGACGTCTAGGGCTGTGCATGTACTAAGCGATTTCAGGGGTTCTGGAGCATGACAGGCCTAGATCACACTTGAGATCGGTGTGCCTGCTGCAATGAATGGCAAGCGCATGGTATTAATCTCCCACGTGCTTGAGCATGGAAAGCGGCAATCGCTCGCCAGGCTGAAGAAACAAAACACATGTCATGAACAGCCATACCAGACGTCATAAAGACGGGGAAGTACACATAGTTATGCGGGGTGCAGTATGTCCCACAGCCATCAAACCATCATAGGAATATGCATTTGGGTGGGCGGCATTCAGTCCCTCTCCTTCAGTTGCCTAGGCACTACCCACGTAATGTCACGCAGTTCAAATCAATAGTGTTGGAGCGTCATATATGCTGCATTGGTGTGACTATGACCTGCACAGTACACAAAGGAGAGTTCTGACAATGCCAGGTCAATGACATGAGCCTGCCAGTCTTCGGTAAGCCTGTACAGCAAATGTTCCAATTCTCTAGCACTTCTCTTCGCTTCCCACGCATGACAAGTCAGGTATATCAGAAAGCCCATGCCCAACGTCGTCAATCACGATCTGGGCGGTCATGCGCTGTTGGCACACTCATAGACGGACCCTCATCGTAGCGCCACTCTCGTGCTGCGCAGCTGTCCTTGCAGTCCCGCATCCAAAGAAACCACCTCTGTTTTCTCTGGGTCCACCTGTAGAAAACAGACACAACCAGAACAAACCATGCCATGTGTAAGACAGTTCCAGAGAATACATATATAGATGCATCGGCTTGCGGATGCCTCGGCAATACTCTTTTTTTTCTTGCGCTGTAATCATCCTGCACAGCTTCCGGCCAAACCTTGCCACTCACAAAGAGCGCCTTGCATGCGCTGCTTTTCAAGCGTGCATTGATGCGCGCCAGGATGGCATTGGGCCGTCGCACCGCTTTGCCCGGGCCTGCGCCTTCCGACGCCATCGCATCACCAGCAGCGGTTGCCAGCAAGTGTCGCATCGCACCATCATGCTCGCGCTCGTCCTCCTCGTCCACATCCCACTGCTTCTGTAAAAGTTCTGGAGTTGATTCCTGCGCGTCCTGCTGCCATGCGCTGCCTGCCTGGTGCTGCGCTGACAGTCGCCTGCCTGGCTGTGATGCCGCCTGGTCCGAACCCGCCTCTCCCTGTTGGCCCATCCCAACCACTAGCAGTGGGTGCGCCACATACAGCAGCGGCACGTCAGCACGTGAGCGCAGCTCCTCCAGCACCTGACCCACGGGGAGAGCCACCTGCAAGTCACCACAAAAATTGCAAACTTGGTGTTCTGTTGATAAGAGCCCAAGCCTTCAATATACAAACAAGTAAAGCGAGTAAGCCGTGCCATGTGTAATTAAGAGCTCGAAATCTTATTACACAGGCAACTACAGTCTTCAGATTAGCCCAGGCCTTCTTTGAACTGGCACAAGGAAGTGCGCAATCGATATGCTCACACCTGTGCATGGCTGGTTCACATCAGCATCGCAACTGAAGGTGGAAGCTGACACCAGGCCATAGCTGACAACAATGGTAAGCCACGTGAACATATTCTATCGTTGCCTGCATGACACTCCAATCAGGCAGCCAACTGGTGCAGGCACCGGGAGAAGCAATCCTAACCTGTACATCGGCCCATGACCAGCCAGGCGCTTCGGAAGGCTGGACCAGGCTGCCTCGGGGCACAGCAGCGGCATCCCCTCCCGGCTGGGCGGGCGGCACGAGCTGCAACCGCGGTTCCGCACGGCTGGCTTGAAACACGGTATTGGCGGACCCAGGCTGCAACTGCGCAGTCGCCGCGCTCTCGTCTGTTCGAAGCCAGTAGTGGAACTCAGGGCTGGTGATGGCTCGCATGTCTGCAAGTGCATGTTGTACATGTAAACATGCGAGGTTGAAAGTCATGCCCCTGTATTCTGCAGCACAGATAACATGGAATACGGCTGAAACAGCACATGTCGACGTGACTTCACGTTGCGCTGCTGTGCTTCAGATCGTGACGCGTTTCTAAGCCCTCTACGTTTTCAAGTCTTTGAACGTGACGCTTACCCAATGTGCATGTTTGGTCCCAGAACGCTGGTATGGCAGCCATGTAGCGCCTCTGGCGCCACCAGCCCTCCTCCACGGCCGGCGACTGCTGCTGCAATAACCGACGTTTGCTTCCTGACATTCCATGACCGCCATCTTTGGCTGCGTTATGTCTTTCATCCTCTGTCATGGCCGTCACCAGTGTGGCGTGCATTGCAGTCGCGTTCGTGGCAGCGCTTTTGCCTGAAAGGTGTGACAGCGCTGCTGATAAGCGGCGGCGCCAGCCCCCTTCCAACGCACCTTTGGAATCGACTGGAAAAGTGACAGGCAGGGGCATCCTGCAGCACGGTACAAACGCAAGACAGACCTTACAGATAACATATTGAGTTTACTGAACCTCACCCAGACTGGTCCAGCGTAGGTGGCCACAGACCAGAATCTCCTGAGTGTGTGCGCGTATACGCGAACTAATGCGTTAAATACTGATCTTCGCTCAGATTGGTCCGGCGTAGGTGCCCGCGAACCTGGGAAACCATGCTGAGGTTCCTGAGCGTGTATGCAGACCCGTTGTAGCAAGGAGTGCATGCCCGTGTTGCCTACCTGTGAACGGTACGCCAGAAGGTGTAGTCGATGCAGGCTTTCTTGTTTTCGCTGGCTTCCGTGCGTGTGTAGCTGTCATGCAGCCAGGCAGTCTCGCAGGGCAGGTCCGGCATCACCAGGGTGCGCCGACTGAGTTGTGCAACCTGGACAAGGGCACACACGCGGTCAACTTGAACGATTTGCAGTCAGCCAGGTGCTAGCTCAACTACTATCGTGCGTTGGATGCTTACATTGACGTCCGCATTCGCCAGTGCACGCGGCAACGCAAGCAAGATCAGTGATGGCACAGCTTGCATTCTAACACTCGCAACACGTGCTCACAAGAGTGGCCCGGAGTTGCTTCGCAGACACTGTCGCCATGGTTGGGATTTACACCATCGTTCACATTGGCTGGCCATGCGGATACGTGACGACACAGCATGCACCACACCAACTCGTAGCACGTGCTCAGGAGAACGGCTCCAACCCCGTGTACCTACCTGCATGAGCCCAGCAATAATGCGCGCCATCTCCTCCCAGCTGCGGGTGCGGCTGAGGTCGACATTGGGAGACAACGCAAGCACGCGTCGGACGCCTCGCCGCATGGCGTATGGAGTGTTGGAAGTGGTGGCAGCGCCCACTGACCAGTTGTACCTCCCAAACAGCTGCGGTGTACACACAAAGCATGCGAGAGGCTGAGATGAGACCTGCTTGTTTGCAACACGAGCTAACTGGCCAGCCATCTGTCGTGCTGGCCAGCCAACACTGGCAGGCTTGCAGAGAGATACGATGCACTCGACACAAGCAAACAAACAAACGCTTTGCTGGGCATTTCCAGTTTTCTGTACTTTACAATTCTTGGTGGTTAACAGACCCATCAAGAGGTGCGATGCCCCTCACTAGGCCATGTAATGGAGGCGCTCAAGTTGTTATCGTGTTCCCCGACAGTGATTGCTTGAAGCACATCGCTGCGCTGTTGGATGGCAGTGCAGCGGTTGAAATTTGTTGTCTCAACCCAAACTGAGGCTCCCAAGTTGCCCTCATGTGGGGAGTTATGAAGCGCCCTCGTGCTAGCTCCGTGTTGTGGGGAATAACTGCTTGGGAACAAACGGGCTTTTTGTGTTCAGTATCCAGTAGTCCACTGCTCACTGCAGGTGCCTAGCTGAGAGGAGGTGAAGCCCGGAATACCCCAAACTTTGAAAAAACCAGCTGCAATGATTGAGCTGGGGGTGGGTCTGGGGCAACTGTCGGGGCGTGCGGAGACTAGCAGTTGAGTCTAGTATGTTTACGTAAAAAATGCAGAGTTACATAGTTGGAAGCAGAGTTGGAAACAAGGCGTTGCAACTTCTGGGAGAGATAGCTAGGGTTAATAATGTTGCCGTGTGACAGGAGTGTCCACAACCACGCAAGCGAAGACATCACTGTCGAAGTAAGTCATTGATCGCGAGGAAATTATAGCCTGGGCCCAGAATTGCTTAACGATTAGTGTGGAAGCGTACTCGGACGGATTTGTGACAGCTCTTGCGTCACGTGCACGCCACATGAATGATGTGAATACAAGGCTGCCCACTTTCGTGCAAGCTCTTCTGAGCCCCAAGCGCCAGACTAGCACAGGTCAAACGAACAGAGCTGGGTCCTGGGAGGACACACATCACAAATCATCATGGGCTCAAAACTGACCAGATCTAAATCCTGCTCCCGCTTACCTTCCGTAGCATGATCTTGTGATGTCTGCTTGTCTGCAGGTGCCAGCTGTGGATGTGGCTCATGATGAAGGGCCCCTGCACGGGAGCCCCCCGCCCGGTGAACGTCCCCCGGCGAGTGATGGACAGGGAAGAGGAGATCCACCGGGGCACCTGCACAAGACGCTCCTGGAAACACAGCAGCAGCACACAAGCACATCACGTTATGCAGCAGACCACTGCCATCGTCAGATGTGATGCGACTGACTGTCGTCTGCCTCCCAGCGTCAGAAGCAGCACACACAAGCACCACATCACACTGTGCGAGCATTTTGCCATCGCATCAGCAACATGCATCTGTTCAACAACAGCTGATGCAGCTTGCACGCCGGGTGAGTGAGAGTACAGTTTCGATTGGCAGGGCCGAGCGGTTTGTACCCTGCCGGACGTCTTGCCTCCCAGTATTGTAGACTTGACGGTCTGATCGAGCACAGCTAGAGCTGGCAGGGTTATCCCATGTCGCTCGTCCACAGCGCATGAACGCTCTGATCCAACTCGTGCAGCCTCGTCCCGACGGCCGAAGGTGACAGTGACTGGGTTGCTTCTACGTTGTGCTCAACTGCCTTACCGTGGCAATGTTGGGGTTGTGGAACAGGCCGAGCTTGTCTTGTGCTAGATCAGCTGTGGGCGCGGCCGCTCGAGCCGCCAGCACTTCCCGCAGCGCGTCCCCGCTGGCGGGCACGCCCCGGCGCTCGGGCCACCAGGGGCAGCCGGGGCAGTCAGACTGCAGCTGCTCGGTGAACGCGCGGGACAAGGCGCCCTCGGCCTCTGGGTACATCCTGCAGCAGATAACCCAGCACACCAACGCG